>JAAAKQ030263641.1:2738-27795 GCA_010016005.3 Zanna intricata | reverse complement strand
AATAATCCCATTAAATCTTCAACACCTCAGAGAGAAACATAATAGAAAATAGAGGATATAATGACAAAACCATCACCAATGACTCACAGTTTTATTTAGGTTAAATAGTTAGCCGGCCTCCATGGCGCGAGTGGTAGCGTCTCGGCCTTTCATCCGGAGGTCCCGGGTTCGAATCCCGGTCACGCATGACATTTTTCACACACACTACAATTCATTCATCTCATTCTCTGAATATATGCTTAACTGTGGTTCCGGACGTTAAACAAAAAAAAAGGTTAAATAGTTAAATGACAATATTTTCATATTCCATTCGATTGAAATAAAACAAAAGTAAAATATTTCCTATGTAATAGTTAGAAAGTTTATTTGAATTCATCATCATCGACCTACACAACTCAAGCAATTTAACATTGTGTGCATACATCTGAGCTACTGCTGTCCTGAAGTAGCATATTTTTATTCTTTAATCAGTGTGACAAAAGCTGATGTAACCTAAAAAAAAGAAACAATTCTCTTTCTACTTTTTTTGTTGGGAGTCATCATATGACTGTCAATAATGTTTCAGTCAGTGCTTTTTTAATGCATCGATCTTGAAACGGTTAAGAAATCATTTTAGTATCAGACTAAATTGTATCTTTGATCTAACTTTATTAATTTAGAATATCTCTTGCCGAATATATTTAAATTAATCTTAATTTTAAAAGTATTTATTTCTTAAACAAACTTTCTGATTATGTAAAAGAAATGTTATAAATTTTCTGGTCGCTTTATTATATTTTAAGCGTAAAAGAATATTAAGTCTATTTTTCAGGATTTTTTTTTTAAACCGATTTAAATAGTCTATTATTTGGGTGTAAATATTAAAAATATAAATGTAAACACAAGAAATCATGCATTGATATGTATTTTATAGTGACATAAGAAATGTATAAAACTATTTTAGAGAAAACATTTACTTTATAAAAAAAAAATGTTTAAAAATCAGTTGTACAGTTTTTACCTATATAATTATCAAACACTTATAATAATGTAATATAATTATTCAAATTGTTTGAATTAAAATCGGATGAGAGGCTTATGAGTTGATGATGACTTGCATCAGGTTTTTATAGATCTTTTCAAGAATTTGTGGGAAGGGATGAAATCAGCAAATCTTCAAAATTACAAGGAAAAGGATATGTTTATTATAAAAATCATTAACTGTAAATACCTAAATTTCAGTTCCTGAGAATCACTACATAAATAATGCTGATGTAATTTTTGTTTAGAAGTATGACAGAGGATCCTATTAGCATTATGTAAATAGTGATGATAATTATCACATGTCCCTCTCAATTAAAATTAATAACGTAATATAAATTAATAACACCTGAAAAAATCTGTAGGAATTTCAGATGAGGTAATGAAAAAACAATTTCAGAAGCAAGCAGAAAATAACATAGTAGAAAAAAAAATTAGGTAGATTCAATTAGAACACAACAAATATAATGTCAGATCATAAAAATGAAAAACAAAAACAGCAATAAGCTAAATTTTTTACTATGTTTCAGGTTCTCAATAAGAAGGAGGCAGCTAATTGTGTAAGTGACATGTTATTGCATCTGGATGAACTGTGAAATTTAATCAAAAACCCACATCCTATAGAGTGTTCACTATCAAGAGTTTTGAACACTTTGGTCTGATATTTAATCCTTTATTGCATATTTTATTTAAATCACTCTTACCTCCTAACTGTATGAATTTTTCTTGAAATTTTTATAAATATAACATATATTAATGAAAATATGAAGTGCGTCAAGTTACAAAATATAGAAAATAAAAATAATCTGTAAGTATCTTGACGCTTTCAATGTACAAGCAACATAATGAAAAATAGAAGATATTTCCAAACCTAAAAACAGCTGATTTAGTGAAAAGCAGACCATTAAGAAATTTTAAAACATCTGTTTCTAAACAATTTTTCTTGATATTAGAGAGTAAATACAAGGAAACTTATTCACTTTATAACAATTTTAGTCCATGTCATTCTTGTTTTAAGTATGACTACAAAAGGATAGTATATGGTAACATATCAAAATGAATACATAGTGCAACAAAGTGCATTGGTTTGTTTTTCCCAGTTGGGTCACCAGTAAGGTAAAAGATAACTGTTTTTCAGTACGATAGAAAAATAACAGGTTGGAACAAATACCACTTTTCTCAAATTTTAATATTTATTATGTAAATACTCAAATACCTTGATTACATGAACACTTCAATTAAGCAAATAAAGTTAAAACTAAAACTCAAAATATATTAATAAAAATAAAAAGGGTAAATGAAAAAAAAAACTTTTTTTTTTGTTAATATCTTTTCCCCCTAATGTGTATGTTCTATCTGTTCAACTAGTAAACAGTAAGCAACCCCCCAAAGTCCGATGAGACAAGGATGATATGCATGACATGTAAATGAGCTGTAGTCTTGTTTAGGCTCAGATGAATTCCTGAGATGTGTGGTTAATTGAACCCCAACCAACAAAATACACTGGCATTCACTGCTAAGTATTTAAATTTATATAAAAGCAACTAAGTTTTACTAGGATTTGAAAATCAACTTCAAGTATACATTTAGGGAAATTTTTTTCTTTTAATTTAGTTTTTAAAAAATGTTATTGGAATCTATATGGCAGAACTGTGTATGGTAATATTATAATTTTCGTACTATATAGTTATATAAAATAAACACTGCATGGCACGGTGGGAGAATGATCCATACATCTTCATGAATGTAATGTTTACTGCTTGCAGACAATACTGGATGTACAATGCAGTATTCCAAGATATTCAAATATTAGATACCAGAACTATATTCAAGAACATGACTTTCAAATACATTTTTGGTATTCAAGCTATTTGAATATTTATTGCAGGGAGTGTACACACATTATAAAAACTAATAATAATTCATGTATATTTTAAGTAAAAGTAAAGAAGGATCATACCTGCAGAAGTTGTTGAAGAAGACATGTATGATGTGGATTCAGTTTTTGAGCCCTTTCTTAAGACATCTTGATGACGTACAGAAGATGTTTCTTGTTTAGGAGTAAGAGTTGATGAAAACTTTTTAGTTTCTGTCAGTTTAACATCAATTGAAGGTGATTTAGCACGGTGTACAGGGGATGTTTCTCGTTTAGGTGTAACACCTGAAGTTTTACTTTCTACCAGTCTTGAATCTAATGAAGGCGATTTTGTTTGTCGTACAGGAGATGTTTCATATCTAGGTGTAACACCTGAAGGAGAACACTTAGATTCTAATGGTTTTGTATCTGTTGAAGGTGATCTTGCTTGTTGTGCAGGAGATGTTTCTCGTTTAGGTGTTACACTTGAAGGAGACCTTTTTGTTTCTACCAGTTTTGTATCTATTGAAGGCGATTTTGCTCGTAGTACAGGAGATGTTTCTCGTTTAGTTGTAACAGGAGACTTTTTAGTTTCTGTCAGTTTTATGTCTGTTACCAGTGATTTTGTTGGTGAGACTGGTCTTTGAATAGGTTGTTTCTGCTCTGGTACAGATTTCTTTCGATCAGGTTTTTCATCGTCCGTTTCTTCAGAAGTAGGTCTACCTTGATTATGGATCTACAAACAAAAATATATTAAAAAAATAAAATAAATGAAATGTATATTCAATAACAGTACAATAATTTAACAAAAAATATATGTGCGTATATATATTTATATAAATAGTTAAAATTCTATGTTTGATTCAAAAGGAGAAACACCCAATAATATAAATATCAAAATTGTGAGCGAGCGGCATCAACTTCTATGATCGCAAGCTAATATGTACTGAAGCTGTATTCAGTAACATTAACTTTGGTAAACTGCAGGAACCCTTCATCAAATATGGTTTATAATATCGGAAATTTACCTCACACTTTCCTACTTCCAGAATGCTACTCCATGATATGTTTTAAATGTTGTTGAACCATCATGTTGTAAGGAACAGTGTTTATAATCTTACTCAAGTTGCTTATACAGTTATGATTTAGAGTTTCTGAAAGCTATTTTTGTTTTATCATTATAATAATAACTGTGCTTGAATGTAACAATATAAATAATTATATAAATTACTGAATATATTATTGTTTTTACTTTTCAATGACAACCATAAGTCTTACTAATTTAGCTACGAGCGATTGCAAATGTGATCAGTAGTTTCACGATTTACAATAGTACAATGTTTTTATAGAAAAAAGAAAAAATTTCTGAAATAGCTTCTTCATCAAACATTTTTGATCGATGACACTAAGCTGAAAAAAAAAAAAAAAAAAAATGATGAAATGAAGATGAAAATATGCAATTCTACAAATAATAAACAATATATAACATCACTTTTAAATACCTTTCAAAATTTATGAACAGAAATTAACTACAGATTAGAAAACAACAAAAATCCATTTCAGATTTGAACATTTTAGTAATACCGTTTGATCATTTTAAAGAAGCTATGATTTCATAATAAAAAACGGAGTACTTTTTTGAATGCCAAGCTTAACGGATGTGTATCATCACCCAAGGGAAAATTTATTTACAAGAGCACTTATTTTATCATCAGTCTTGTTATTTTAATACTACTGTTATTGCTTCTATAACTTGCTATAAAAATTGCGGTAAAATCCGTAAAATTGAGGTCGATCCAAAAATAATAATTAATCGAGTGATATGCGTTAATAAATCGCTCTCCTCTACGATCAATCCGATCGGCTTTCCTGTTCTGAATTGTTAGATTATCTTAATATTCTTGTTTGTTTTTCTCAACAGCTGTTGTTTGTTATCCCGATTGTCCATTTAATTTTCTCCGGAACGCTAAATGCTAACATTTCAAATTTATTTAGCCTTTTCCCCCTTATTTTTATTCAAAAGTCCACAAAATGCTTTCTCTAGTGTAGACAATTTAACGAATCGATTAGCCTAGCAGAAGAGTTTATTAATTTGTTAAAATTATAAATTGTATCATTTATTGCTTTTTCTATTTTGTTTCTGTTATGCGCGTCTGTATTCCTGTTTCTTCAAAAAAACATTTCTTTCTCGTAAAAATTTGCCTGTACAATTTAATAAATGATTTAATAGATACTTTTAATAAATTTATTACGAGTACAATAAAAAAACCTATATTCTGAAGAATTGTAGTTACGCGCAAAAATAATCGACAGACATAAAGCTCTAAACGATAAAATGTTTTAATTAATTTTAATGAATGCCATCTTACTATGCAAATGGTTTCTTAATTTTTATAATTCTGATTTCTATTTCCTTTTCACTTATGCGATTTTCTTTTACAACGTTTCCTAAAAACATCTACTGTTTTACTTGTTCGATCCTTCCTTATTTTTTGTGTAGATGTTTATCGGCTTCATTTTTCTATCCGTATTACATTAAAAAAAAAAAAAAGAAGAAATAGTGAATATTTTTTATGGCTTTATAATTTTCTTAGTTTATATTTTTCAACGACCGAGGGAAAAAATTATATTACACCGCAGTCGCTGTTATTTCACAACGGCTTTAGTAACGACAAAAAATAATATGTATAATTAAATTTACACGATGTTATATAGCGAACACAGTATGAAATAATTAATTAATGAGGTTGAAATATTATTTGTAAAAATTATTGCCGGTTAAAATATCAATAAATGGGCGGTTCATGAATGTTTTCAAAATACACAACTTTCGGTACGCGTAAGTAATTTTAGTGTTTTAAAATTATTATGCAAAAAAAAAAATCTTTACATAGACTTCTTTGTTTGTAGAGCGCCTAAAAGGTGATACGGCAAGACTATTTTAGGAGTATCAGCGATAAATTAGGTAATCTTACCTGTTATTAAAATTGGTTTTTCTTATTCTCTAATAAATATTTTTTTTATACCGACTAATAAGATACGTGTCCTGAAAATGTTTTTCTACGGTGAAATTCCTTTATGATAAATGGAGTATACATTGATCTTGTACTGCAGGATCTGATACTGATTTTAAAAAAAAATGTACGTAATGAGAACAAAGTTTAGTAATAAACAACAGTAATTAAGTATAGTGCGGCGTACAGTTTTAATGAATAATGATGTTTCAGTAATACTTTAATCGCTTAAAACATTTGAAGTTAAGAAAACAAAAAAAATATAAAATCGATTCGATACAATATAACGTTTGAATTTGAAAAAAAAGGAAATGTTTATAATTGTTTTAGATGACGATTGTTTTTAATCTTCGGTAAAGCGTTACTAAAAATTAAAAACAGTAATATTAGCGCTATTTTTCCCCCTACATTGATATTTTTCTTTATTTTGAACCGTTCGGTTGTTATTTCTATTACATAAATTGAACTGTAGGAAGAGTATTTGCTTCAGCTACATCTTCATCCTGGAAATTCGTTAATATTTTCCTCATTTTCATAAATCTTATCTTCCAGTAGTTCTTCATAAAAATTTTTTGCTAAAGGTCCTCTAAAAATGTAAAATTTTATTTTGGCAAAATCAACCCCGCTCCTTTTTCCAATTTTTGAAAAATTTAATATATTCTTTCCCGTCGAAGGTAGTACCTGTCTATCGAGTTTGAAGAAAATCGGTCGACGGGGTCCATAGTTATAAGACCAAATATAGGCCGATATAAACGCGTACATAGGCACAAACTTTTCATAAAAATAAATTTTTTTGGGCTTAGCTTTGGAATAAAAACTTCTTTCGCAAATTATTTAGATTTATTTTACAATTTATTTGGATCTATTTTTTTGTTACAAAATTTTTTTAATCTCTTCTTAAGGCACAAAACATAAAAGGCCATTTTTTTTTTTACCGAACTGTATATTTTCCAGTTATTGCTATAGCATATATAGCCTTAGTATGAATCGTGTAATAAAATGAACTTTTAAGTTTTATTGTTTATCACTATAGAATTTTTGTTACCAATTACTCTATAGTAGACTGGCGTACGGTAGGATAATCGGCCGTTAAAATCCTCCGTATCTGACAGAAAATTCGTAGGAAAAATGTGAATAAAATGAATTGAAAAAAAAAGAGTTTATTAACAAAACAAAAATATAGTCGACTTCTGCTTAACCATGAACTGTTTTTAACCGCGTTGAGGCTTATCCGCATTGCCTCTCGGAAAAAATAAAGTTTTAAAAATTTACAAAGAAATAACAAAATTTAAAACGTTTTCATCATTCTGCAAGAGGTTTTACTCTTTCATTTGTTTGCTACTTGAATGCGTGCTTGTTTTGAATATGATAATGCTGCAATATAGAATCATTATTAATTCTGTTAGTGCAAAAACATTAACCCCTGCGCAATTTTCTACTTAATGCCTGTGAAATTCTACGAGGCAACTTCATCGAAGTTTTGATCGTGCGTCTTCTTCTAACCTTTTAACGATTCGAAACCGTGCTATAGCTATAAATTATTTTTCTCATTACTTTGTACAGTTAATTAATATGAAAAATAACATTGCAATACGTATAAAGTTGTTCCAATTCTATTTATTTGTATACTTACATCTTTAACTGTAAACTTTGTTGGTTTTCGTGCTGATCGTGCATCTTCTTCCAACTTTTTAACGACTCGAATCTGTGCCCGGATACGGCGACGTTGTTCATATCCGACCGCTTTCTCCAACTGCATTTAATATAAACATCTTATTAATATAAATTTATATATTATTAAATAATTTTTATTATTTAATTTTGAGTACTGAATTTTTCAGAGCTTTAGTACAAAAAAGAGCAGTAATTAAATTACTTTTATAAAATAAAATCAAATTTTTAAATCTCTAAATTTACATAATAAAAAAAATCTGATCTAAGCAAAGCAAATTTAAACAGAAGTATCAAATTTTAAAAATTATTATTATTAATTATATAATGGTGCTACTTAGATACGATTTGTTTCATCTATAAACATAGTACACCGTAAGCTTGACCGCGCGTATATCTTCCTTTTAATTTAAATTCAGATATTGAAGAGATTTCAACTTCTAATGTAATCAAAGAATTAAAATGTTATACGCAACCTAATGTACTAAATGTTACTTACCTAATGTAACATTGGAAGAATGCAAATATATATATATTAAGATCTATATACAATTAAGATATATTATATATATATATATATATAATGTTATTTTATCAAACAAATGAACTGAAATGAGTTAATTTGATGATATGTTAGTTTTAAGCGTTATAAATTTTCTTTTTAAATACGAATACTAAACTAATAAAATTCATAAAAGTTAAATACGTACCGATAAACTGTAAATAAATAAGGATGGACTGTTATAAATTTTTACGACTAGGATGTAGCAGAAAACAAAAGATAAAAAACTAAGGACGTCCTATAATATAAACTATAAAGCACGTATATAAATAACGTGCTATTTTTAAAAACTATAATGACCGGAGCGAATAATGTTCATAAAGAAGCCGTACATAAATTTATTTTTACGATACAGTCAATTTGCGCTTACACAAGGAAGTAAGTAAAGAGACTAGTTTTAATAACAGTTTTACAATTTATTCAATAAATTTAATAACTTTACTTTTCAACACAATCCTCAGCTACAAATACATACTTCTCCCATCGCTTTACTAGTGTTTTTTAGGTTCAGATCATTTTATAATTAGTTTTTACTTCTTCGTTGCTATAAACCGGTTCAATCTTTACGACTCCTCAAGAATCCCGAACAAAATGAAGTCAGGGCTAGAGCTAAACTGTAAAGTAAACGTGTAAATCTTCTAGTCTAATTTTTCCCCGGTTTCAACCGTCGATCGTAGAGTATTTATGTAAACACTATTTTGAAAATAAACACTTCTTTCCTCCGTAAACTGAATCGGTTTTTTCAATATTATTACTTTAAATTATCTTCAACAAATTTCTCTGGTACTGGCTGGCTATTTACTACAGAGCACCGGCATTAAAAAAATTTCAGAAAAATTTACCTGTAATATTTTACCGGTTAACGGGTCAGATCTTAAATTTTTTCAGAACAGAGAATCGGTACGCTTTCATTCCACGCTTTGCTAATTGGATTTACAAGTAAAACTATTTTTTTCTCTTTAATTGTTTTAGAATTACCGACAAAGTTTAGAAAGATCAATAGATACATAAAGAGAGGATGAATTGTTAGACCGATGACTGGCTTTTTACTATCTATGATATCATGTCGCGGTACATTATCCCCTTTATTGTTCTACTACGACGTTGTCTACGACAACGTTACTGCAGATAGAACTGCGTGCATCTATGTGTTTAGACTTTTCTAAACTTGGACGAACAATAATAATAAAGAACAGTATCCATTATAATTTGATACTCGTAAAAACAAATTCTAATGAAATTATACAAAATCATTAAACAAAATATTTTTAGAAAACGGTAGTTAATGATATAAATA
Organism: Zanna intricata; assembly: GCA_010016005.3. Taxonomy (NCBI): domain Eukaryota; kingdom Metazoa; phylum Arthropoda; class Insecta; order Hemiptera; family Fulgoridae; genus Zanna; species Zanna intricata. Next base: position 18,376 of record JAAAKQ030263641.1, on the reverse strand, counting down.
CGGATCGTAATAATAATACATAAATTTAAAAAAAATTTACCGTTTGTTCTAGCAGTTCCAGGTGAAATATATCTTCAATTTCGTCACCTCCAGGCATACTAGTTCGTCGCGGTGCACCGGTAGATCCAGAAGATGAAGTTCTTCTTAAAGTAACACCAAAACGACCAGCACGATTTAATTCGACGACATCACCGTGTTTTTGTACCAATACTGTACGATCAGAAGAATCTCGTCTAGCAAATTCTGTTTTTTCAGTAACAGTTTTTGTCTCAACAGAAATTTTCCTTTCAGGAGAAGTTCTCTTCATAGAACTTTTTCTTTCTATCGGTAAACTTCTTTCGGGTGATGGTGATTTGAAATCTCGTACAGAACTACTGTATTTTTCAGGAGACTTTTCCTTAATAGATTCCTTTTTAGTTTGCCTCTCTGGTGACTTTTGTTTAGGTAAAGATTCCTTTCTTTCTTTATTAGTGCCAGGTATTGACTGATCAGAGGATGATCTTAAGTAGTCTTTTTTAGTTTTTGTAGGGCTTGAAAGAGCTACTGGTTCTTTCTTATCTTTAGTGGGGCTTACAGATCTTACAGGTTCTTTCCTGTCTTTGGCAGGGCTGACAGATCTTATTGGTTCTTTCCTGTCTTTGGCAGGGCTGACAGATCTTATTGGTTCTTTCCTGTCTTTGGTAGGGCTGACAGATCTTATTGGTTCTTTTCTGTCTTTGGTAGGGCTGACAGATCTTATTGGTTCTTTCCTGTCCTTGGTAGGACTGACTGATCTGACAGACTCTCTTCTGTCTTTTGTTGAAATGACAGGAGCTTTTTGCTCAGGAAATGATGCAGCAGAAACTTTCCTACTGTTTGTAGTACATGAGGTTGTAATATCTACTTCTTTGGTAGTGGTTCTAATATCTGATGGCTTCTCACTTACAATTTCAGGTCTCCTTGAAGGGCTGGGAGCTGTTTTACGTTCTGGAGATGATCTTGGAGAAGTTCCTTTTTCATATTCAATAAAATTTATTGTCTGGGTATGAGTTTCAGGAATTCTTTTGTTTAGTATAGTCGGTTGCGACTTTAACGGAGTGATAGGTTCTCTAACAGGTTTTCCTTTAGAAACAGTCTGCTCTCTTTTAGCCTTCTGTTCAAAAAAATCCCTCTTTGAAGATATTTGATTCTGTTTGCTATGTACTTCGGTTTTTTTAGTTTTTATATTCTCATTAGTTTCAGATATTATTAATTTAGTTGAGTCAGAAACTTGTTTCTTCACAGTTTCTTTAGGAGCGTCTTTTTTAATTTGAATATCTTTTGTTGGACTTACAGACTTCTTTCTAACTGGTTCTGTTCTAGAAGGGCTTGGAGATTTACTTCTTACATCTGCATCTCTCACTGGGGTAGGAGATCTCTGTTTTTCTGATCGCTTAATAGGTTCATCTCTTTCATCAGGTATTATCCTTTGAGGACTGACAGATTTTTTCCTTATAACCGTTGTGGTTACATATGATGCATTTTCTTCAGTTGCCTTGTCATATCTTGTTTCTTCAGTAAGTTCTTGTGTAGAATTAATTCTCTTAACTGGTTCTGGTGACTCACTCGACTTTCTTCGGGGAAAGGTTTCAAATTTATCTTTTGGTGTTGTAATACCTCTCCTTCCTTCAAAAACAGAAGGTCTGCTGAGGATATCAACAGGTTTGTTGCCTGGTGCAGGTGGAGCAGTTTGGTTTTTTGCAATAGTTTCAAACATTTGTTTAGCTTTTAGAACCGCTTTAGGGCTATCTCTTGGCACATGTGTAACATTTTCATTTAATGAAGATGTTACTTTAATGTTGTTAGCTGCCTGAGTAGATTCCAGGAATTTAGAGACTCTATCAGCTACACTAACACTCAATTTTTCTTCAGTGTCTGTTTCTTCATCTAAATCAGTGACCTGTTCAGTCAGTGGTTGTTTTTGAGAAGGGTATATTTCATAAGGCTCATTAACTGGTGTTCTCTTATTTGGGCGACCAAATGCATCAACATCTTCAGGTTCACTAATCAAGTCAGCATACCTAGGGTGAGCACCTCCATCATCACTAACAGTACAATAGAGCTGATCATGGGATGTATAACCAGGACTTGATTCACGTGATGATTTAGGATGTTGAATAATAACATTTAATAATGTATCTTCTTGCGTAGTAGTAGCTGTAAGTTTAGCAGCATAATCCAATTCTTCTCTTCTTCTCATATCCTCAAGTTCATTAATATATTGTTCATCCTGTGATACAATTTCAACATTTGTAGGAATATCTACTTCTGTTTCTTCATCTGATGATGAAGATGATTTATCATGTTTTATTTCAACAGGTTTCTTCTTTATTATGGTTGAACTTTTAATTGTCGCTGATTTTGGAGTAGACACATGCTTAGTAGCTACACCAGTTTCTGCAGTAATTTTTCTAACATTAGCAGTAGTAATTCTAGTAACTTGAGTTCTACTCTTATTAACATCTTTTTTGGTAGTGTCCTTTTTCACAACAGTAGTTTTAGCAATACTCTTGTCACTATGTGTACGAGTCAAACTTTCACTACTCAATCTTTTCTTGACTGGTATATTCTGAGTAGTCTTTTTTACTGGAGAAGTCTTTGAAGGAACCTTAGGAGATGGTTTTGCTGATATTTTAAGATTTACTGTAGACCTTACAGGACCTGTAATCTGCTGGTTTGAAATTGATTTCTTTGAGACTGTTGATGCAGGTTTTGTTGAAATAGGTTTCTCCTTTAGTTTAGGAGCAGATCTATAAACTGATCTATCAGGAGATGTGACTGGTGACTCATCATCATCAACAAGAAATTCCTCAGGTGGTGTTTCATTTTCCAAATCAAGTAGTTCATCCTCATGCACTTTTAAGTCATCCTGTTCAGTAAACTGTTGGCCTGATCTAACATTGCTACTGCATATCATTGAAATAGCTACATTTGAAGTAACATTCTTTTCATTCTCAGCAGGCCTAACAGTCTCTGGGCTAGAAACTGATGTTGATCTATCACTGGAGCCATCATATTCATCTTTATGATAAACATTTGTCTTCATAATTTTTTGTTCTTTGATCATTTCCTTTTTAATAATATTTCTATCCTTAAGAATATTAGATTTATTCACCGTAGTTTTTTTATCCGGGCTCTTTGTAACAGGTTTTGTGGGAGAACTTACTTTCTGTGTTTTAGGAGTTATTGTTATATTAATTACAGTGTTTGAACCTACTTTAGTAGGCTGTGAAGATGGAATCCTACTGCTAGCTTTGTTAATATTTATTACAGCAGTTGTTTTAATTTTAGTTTGAGATGGAGTTTTGGTTGAAGGTTTTGCTGAAACCTCACGAACTGCAGTTGCCTTGTAGGATTTTGTAACCATCTGTTTAGGAATATTACTGTGTGAACTAGTTCGTGGAGTAATATTCTTTGGCTCTGGCTTTTTATGGTCAAATGAGTTAACACGAATATTGGATGTAGGTCTCTGTTTAATTTCAATTTTCTTTTCATTCACTTTCTTTGTGATTCCTGTAGTTTTTTGATCCGCACGTGGAATACTTGAGCGACGTGTTGTTCTGACAGAATCAGGCTTACTTTTTTCAATTAATTTAGGAGTAGGCTGAACTAATTTGCTGTCTGTAGCAACTGGTTGTGTCTTCAACTTTTTGTCAGTTTTTCTTTCTGGTGAAGCAGATGGGCTCTCAGAAATTTTATCAGGTCTTCTTTCAGGTGAAACTGATGGACTCTTTGATTCTTTGACAGGAGTCCTTTCAGGACTAGAGTATGGTGAAATACTTGTAGACTTTGTTTCACGGTCAGGACTTTTCTTTGATGGAGCTGATTTTGTAGGGGATGGTGATCTTGTAGGTGATGTTTCCCCAAGTTTAGATGGAGTTGATGCTTTAGGTTTCAGATCTTCTTTGCTTTGAGTTTGAGGTTTTGGAGAAACAGGAGATGGAGCACCAGTTGGATGACTATGTTCCTGAAGTTTCACATCTATATTTTCTATTTCAGGGCTTGTTCGGAAACATTTTATTGGTTTGAAGGCACTTCTTTCTGGGCTGGAATCAGAGGGTTCTTTAATTAATTTAGTTCCCTCAATAACTGCTCTCGAAGATTTAATTTCTTTGTAAACAGAACCCTCAGAGCTATACTCAGGAGATTTATCACGTTGTTTAGAAAGATAGGTTGGGCTTATCACTGGAGATTTCTCTGGCCTCTCTTGCACTTGAGATTCTGTATTATCATCTTCATCAATGTGTGTAGTACTAACAAGATTAATATTTTTATAATTTGAATGAATACGAGAATCTTCATGCACAGTTGTGTTTTTCTCAACAGTTTCATCTGCAGTATACTTTATAATTGGATAGTCACCTTCTTCATAAGGGGACTCATCAGAATAAGGTTCGATTTTATCTCCAGGTGATCTTTTTACCTCAGTAGGTGAATATTTGTCAAAATCAGGTTTATTGTCAGATGGAATCTTTTTACCTTTGTCAGCAACTATCTCACTAGTTTTTCTTTTCAATGAATCTGTACTTCTATCATTAGGGATTTCATTAGTTTTTCTTTTCAATACATCTGTATTTTTATCAGTAGTGGTTTCATTAGTTTTTCTTTTCAGTGTATCTGTATTCACAAGAATTTCACTAGTTTTTCTTTTCAATGTATCTGTACTTTTATCATTAGGGATTTCATTAGTTTTTCTTTTCAATGAATCTGTACTCTTATTGATAACAGTTTCACTAGTTTTTCTTTTCATTGAATTTGTATTTTTATCAGTAGGAGTTTCACTAGTTTTTCTTTTCAAAGTATCTGTATTTTTATCAGTAGGGGTTTCACTAGTTTTTCTTTTTAATGTATCCATACTTTTATCAGAAACAGTTTCACTAGCTTTTCTTCTCTGTGTATCAGTAGTAAAAATTTCTTCACTTTGAATAGTCACATTTTCTTTCTCATGACCAATAAAATCATCTGTTAATTTTATTCTATCATTGGTATCAACAATTTTAGTTGGGGACTTCCTATGTTCATTTACAGTTCCATCAGGGTAGTCTGGGGATTCTCCTTGCTGAGGTTTCTTCTGTACAGGGCTTCCTTTTTTGTCAATGCTTACTTCATTTTGTGTTTTCTGATTAATGAGTGAATCCTTAGAACTAAACTGATGAACATTTTGGGTAACTATCTTGTTAGAATGAACTTGTGTAGTGTCACTAGTTTTACGATCTGAAGAATCTTGAGGGCGCTTTGGTGAACGTTCAGGGCTTATGGATGGTGATTTAGAACCACCTTTAACTGGTGATTCAGATCTCACAATAGTTGAAGAAGCATGAGTCTTTGAATCTTTACGAAGTATTCCAGTTGTTTTGGTTGGTGATGGTGACTTACGAGGTGGTGAAGAATCAGGGCTAGAATGTGTAGGTGAAGTTCTGCTTGTTTTAGTAGTAGTAATACTAGTTGTTTCAATCAGTTTTGAACTATCCTTTCTTTTCAAGGAAGTGGTTGAGTATTTATTGTATGTCATTTGTGAGTTATCTGATTCAGAATCAGATGATGATGGTGACTGATTATTATCCATTCGAGTTGGACTTGTTGATGGTGATGTGCCAGGAGTTGAAGCACGAACTTTAGTTGCAGCTTTAGTCTGTGTTGTGGAAAATTTCCTTTTGCTTTTTACAGTAGTTTCTTTACTAGCTCCCCGTACTGTTTCAGATACCTTACGCTTTACTTCTTTAGGCTTTTCAACAATGAAACTATTGGCCACACTCACTCTACGTTCTTTTTCTGGGCTTGATCGGGTTGGTGATCCAGGTCCTTTAAATTTTCTATCAGGACTGGATCTATCAAGCGAACCTTTAGAAGATGAGCGTGTAGTTGACGGTGGTGGACTGGCTCTAAGTGAGCGGGCAAAAGCATCGTGCGTAGGGCTGTGTTCAACAGAAATTCTTTTTGGTTGATATGACTGCTGATAAGTAGTAACATATTGACCTTCAGTAGGTTCTTTTGGGAGATCAAGAGAAGAAGGATGTTTGATAAGTGCTGGTCTTTCACTTGGAGAATAAGATTTATCATTTTCACCTCTGTATATAAATTCACCATTGTTACTAGATACAATAGTCCAGTTTGCAGCATCTCCAGTAACACTATGTGGGCTGACAGGTGTTGATGTACCAGTTGTATTTTGTGTAGATAAGTATGAATCTAGTTTTTGTAACTCAGTCATAATTTTTTGATCAACCACATTACTACCATCAACTTCACTATGTACAAATTCCTTGTTTCGCTGGGTAATTTCTTGGCTGCGTTGAGTATATTCTTGATTTCGCAGATTATATTCTTGATTTTGTTGAGAATAATCCCAATTTGGCTGGTTGACATCTTGATTTTGGTAATTTCTTTCCGATATCTCCCTTTCATCTGTTATGTATGTTTGATTTCTAGTCGTCAAATCTTGATCCTGATAACCTGTATCAATTTTCTCACTGATTATAAACTGTGTACTATCATTGTAATTATTTCTAACATTTTCTTGTGTTTCTCTGTTATAACCAGAAACAGATATATTCTCATTTCTTGAATGGATCTGATCATTTATATCATGACGATCTGGAACATCTCTAGTAGTAATGGAATATGTTTGAGTATCATCAACTCCACTGGTTAAGGCTCTGTCTCCTGTACCTGTGGTAGTGCTTACAAGGACTCTTTCTCCAGAGGGCAATATTCTATATACATTACTAGTACTGGAAGATGAAACTTGTTTAGAAGAACTAGATGAACTTGATGACTCCCGTTTACTGGTTGAATAACTAGTTGTATTTCCACTTTTTGATGTAGTAAAAGAAGAAGTTTGTTGGTGTTCTTCTTGTTTTTTTGCTGTCATTGACATTTCTCCATCATCAGTTTTAGTACGTGCACTGACAGATGCTTGGGCACTGTGTTTTAACTGTTCTTCTTGTCGTGAAGAATCATCTTTTATTTCAAGAAAGGAAGATTGCTGATTTTTCTCTGAAGCTGTAGATTGACTGTGGGTTCTGCCATCAGGACTAACACCTTCACCGGCCATTTGACGTTCATAAGAGTCTACTAAATGTCCTCCATCATCAGAGGTCGAGTATGATTCTTGGACAGTATTCCAATAGTTGTTATCTGATTGGAGGCGTCGATGAATATCTCTAGTTGGCGATTCAGAGTCTCTAATCTCTTTTGTTTTCATTGAAAGAAATCCTTGATCAGCTATAGAATCCGCATGTTTTGTAGCAGTATGTTTGGTCACGGCCGTATCAGAAACCACTTCACCTGTAGTATAAAAGTCTTTTAATCGTTGTTCTCGAAGCTTATACATTCGTGCACGGATCTCTTTTTTACGTCCAAAATCCTCTGTTTGTTGCCACTGCAAATAAAAGCAGAAAGCACAAATCAAAATACTATTTAACAAAAAAAGAAAAAAGTATTTTAAATGATATTATAGTAAATGATATTACACTGAAAATGTAATATAAAAATAAACTAAATAAAATACCAGTGTTTCAATCCAATAAAAAGTTTTCAATTACTACTATTTGTCTACTGTTTTACAAAATTTTTTAATTTGTTTACTTTTTATAATTCTGAAAAATAATTTAGCTCAAATAGGAATAAAACTTTAAATTTTAAAAATGAAAAACCTACAGAAAAACAAGTTTGACCTAAAATGCAATCAGCAGATATTATACAAAGATTAGGTTGACCTGAAGACATGCTTAGCATTGAGTCGGTCATCTGTCTCTTATGCTTTAGAATTATTCATATTCACATGAATGATGACTAATTAAACAGAGGAAAATTATACTCTGTATAATTATATCCTGTATAATGTAAAATTAACACATTTTGCCTTAAACCAAATAATAAGTAAAGGTGAAAGTAAATATTAAGAGCAATCTCAGTAAATTTTTATAGACATAATCAATAACGGGTGGCATATTCATTTTTTGTCAAAATCAGCAAAAGGTATGAGACAATTGTAAATAAGTTAAACATTTTTTATATTCTTATATTTACAATGACATATAGGAAATAGAATGTATCGATAACATATGTTAGCTACAATATTAAATCCCTAATTTCTGGTACATACGTTTCTAAAGGTTTCCAAAACATCTGTTTATTTGGTATAAATAATCACCAGTGTAGTAAAAATGTTAAACTGGTGGTTTCCAGGAGGGGTGGTTAGCCAGGGGTTGGAGGTTAAGTAGTGCGCAGATACCAAATACAAATTTAATAACACCTTGTAGAACCTGTTAGCGACCCGGAACATTATCCAGGCATTTGTAAAACAGATCCCTTCACCTCGTTAGAAAAAAAAGGATAGTAAAAAGCAAATTTCATAGGTAGTTTAATCGCTATTAAAAAATGTATTTTCTTTCCATTTTTTTGAAATTCTTTTTTGAGAAAATGCATCCTAAGAGTAAAATCACAAGAAAAAATTACTAAGGGGAGTTTAACAAAAAAAAAGAAGTTTTTTACATTTTTTTTTTGCTTGAAGTGTAATTAATTCTGAGTATTTTGGTATAAAAAGCATAGCTAAATAATGATTTCAAATATTTTTTACAATTATTTAAAAAATTGATTGCATTTCATAGCAACTGACCATGCAGTTTGAAAATAAAGCATAACTACAAAAGCTTTTTGTGTAGATGGCTATGGTATTTTTTTTTTTATTTTGAAGAGAAATCTTTGTTTTCACTCTGTATTGATTAATCTGGAGACAAATGATTCAAAAATGAAGGTAAACATAACTAAAGCATGTGTTTTTGATGTCACTTTCCGATTTTAAATTTGTGAAGTGTAATTTGAAACTATTCTTTATTTTCCAGTTTATTCTTTCACCTTTTAGTGAGCAAATTAAAAGGAATATTTAAAAAGAGAGTAAATAAAGAAAACAGGTACTATGTAAAACTAACATTCATGATGAAAATGAACCCAATAAAAGTTGTGATGACAGGCATAATCAAAATATAGGTAGTTCATAACCTAGTTCATCAAAAAGGAAACTTGATGTAAGTGATATTAGTTTTGAAGAATTAACATTGTTGATAGTAATTTAATTATTAGTTTTAAAAGTTTAGTTTCATTATTTACTAGTTGTGTATGTTGTAAAAAATGTGGGAGAGACTTTAGATGAAGAGTAAAAAATTAGAAATGGTATAGCTTGTAAGTTAGTTGTATTACGTATGAACTGTAAAATAACACTTCAGTTTGGACTCAAAGAAAGTTGAAAGAGTAATTTGTTTCATGAATTATATTAGGTTATATTATGGACTGAGATGCATTGGAAGATGAGCTGAAGCTAGAAAAGTTTTATGCAGGATGCTGAATTTACTTAGGCCTAGTACTTCTGTTACTGGATACTGGAATGTAATTTCAAATAGTACTTCAACTTTAGCTGAATATTTAATGAAAAATTCAGCTAAAGAGGCTGTTGAAGAAAATTGATGGATTGCAGATATTAGTGTAGCATTTGATGGAATGTGGCAAAAGGGTGGCTTAAAATCTTTGAATGTAGTATTTACATCTACCAGTGTAGAGAGAGGATAAATTGTGGAGGTGGAAGTGTTATCTAAACACTGTAATGGGTGTTTGTCTGCAAAAATTCCAAATGAGAAAGAAAAACACATGAAGTTCTGCCAAAAAAAATTATTAAGGGTCCAATGGTGCAATTGAATCTGCTGCAGTAGTATCTATTTTTCATCGTTCACTTGATAAGAGAGGAGTGCGATAAAGAGTTTTTAGGTGATGACTGCTCAGCATTTCTTGCAACATACGGAAATAATTCTCATGACATTCCTAATGAAAAGTTAGATTTTATAAGTCATATCCAGAAGCAAATGAACTGAAGTGAATTACATGTAACAAAACTGGAAGATGGGAAAATTAGTAAAAAAAAAAAGGTGGACAATAAATTACAGCAATATTACAGAAATGCTTTGAGATGTAATATTATTGTATTACATCTTTCATCTATGAGAAAGTAAGTTTGGGTACTTGGTTGCATAAGTTGTCTATTGATACTCCACAATATATGTTTTGTTAACCAGAATGGTGTATATACTAAAAAGCCGAAGGAAAAGGAGAATTACTCTTATATAAGCATAAACATTCACTTCCTAAAACTTGTTTTATATAAAACAGCTATTCACTGTTTTAAAACCGTTTTAGGTTACTGTTTTCAGTGAACTTTCTCAGGTTTACTCTTTTTGTTTATTTTTTTTAGGTTTTTTAAACCTATTTGCACTGATATTGAAATTCCAGTTCTGTTTATATGGAAAAATGCACAATATTAATGAATATTTCAACAAATCTATGCAGACAACAATTCCCAAAAATGTGTTTATGGAAAGAAAACCTTTACAATTAGGCATGTGGGTTGCAGTAATTACATTTAATGGGTCATGGCGGAAGTTTGAAGGTGTTTGAAGAGATGAGAATCCAGGATGTTGAAACTAATTGTGGGGAGCCTCAACAGCAATTGGAGGCGGAAAGAATTTCAAAAGGTAAATTCTCACTGAAACTGACTCACTAAAATCACAAAAGAAGTAGAAAATTTAAAAAAAGAATACAAGAAACTCTTGAAGGGGGTGATGATGAGGCAGGTGGATTTTAAAACAAGGAAGTTGTATAAATACTTACTTTTACATTTTATTTGAATTTTTCCGAAAAACATATTAATACATTTGACCCATTACCTCAAAATCTACTGGGACTATAAAGCTCAAATTTTTACCAGTACTAAACCGTATCTTGGGTAACATGTAGATCTACATTTTTGTTGCAGACTTAATTATTTTTTTAATTTCTAAACTTTTCCAATAAAAAATATTGTGAAAAATCCATGTCAGATTTTATTTTCTTAAAAAAGTTCTAATTAAACAAGAATAATGAGTCTAAAGGAGTAAAATTACTATATTAGTGACAATCTTGTCAAAAGTTTTCATCCAGATGTGGGTGGTTTTTGAGAAAATGAGTCATAAAGTTACATAAATTAACACGGGAAAGGATAGGTCACGCAACTCCCCTTACATATATTTTTATAAAATTTATTGTAAATTTTGTGGTGTAACTAAGAACAAAAAAAGGTAACTTTTAATATCCAGGAAAAGTAATTTATTACATTAGCGTACATTTGAGATTGCTGACCGACAATTTATCTTTTTGTACCCATCCTTGTAAAAACATAATCTGATCTTCTAATCTGATGGATGGAATGAATACCCACTGTCTAGTGGACGCCTGAAGGGCTTCTTCGAGTAGGGTTATTTTTCTTATTTTGAGACTCATCGACGAATAGACTGTTTCACTTATCAGTAATCCTGATACCTTCTTCTCCAGTATTATCCTGTTGATTTTAGTCGGATATTCCCTGATATCATGTTATAGGCGCAACGAACTTCAGATCACAGTGTACTTGATAATTATGTGGTTTTCATCGAGGCAGCTCAGCTTTTTGTCTTCATAGCCTATTTCTGCTGATAACCAACCAAAATATTCATCCGACGAATGATGAGCTGGTTATCATATTAAAACTAGATCACCTAATATTTACAATTAATACTATTAGTTTTTCTTATACAATGGATACGGTGTGGATAATGCACTGTTTCAAAATAGAAAGGGATATATGAATTTATTACTTTAAATTCTTTGTCCCGATCTTTATTATTGTCACGATGGATTAAACTATCTGAGGTTCAAACGGTTCAAAAATTACGTCTTAGAAAGTAATTTTATGCATTTTACAACCGAACACCTATGATATATAGATTAAAGGTTTTTATTTATACGACTGAATATCAAACTGCATTTCAGTGTGCAGCTGTATGCTAATATTCGAAAAGTATAATTGGCTTGATTAAAAACATAACGGGAAACTATTTCAATCATTAGATTCTTGCTATTTCCGCAAATGGCTGATAGTTTCTTCATGATAATTTAATCGCTTGCAATACTTTAGTTTCCTGTCATCGTAGCTGTGGAGCTATGAAGAAGCAAAGTAGTAATCGGTCAAAAATTGGGGTATGGAGTGTAAGTTTTTGCATTTCTCGAAGTTTCATGAACCAGGAACCCCAAAAAACAAAAAAAAAAAGTGAGGGGTAATGTTCGTACGTACATGCGTTGGCGTGTTTGAAGCTTAATAACATTTGACTGAATAAACCGATTTTTTATAAAATTATTTTAAGAACATACAGAGACTCATCTGAATTTTTTTAAATGTCTTTCTAGGAATAGTATTAATAATGCGAGCGACAAAAAAAAAATTGGGGACAAAATTGGGGACGATATTGGGGCCGGGGGAGCCGACCAAAGTAGAGAAATATAGATTATTATAATTTTTTTTGTTTATTTAAAGTTTTAATAATAATATATTTTTTTTTAAATCTCATCTTAATCACCCCCACCCCTATAAATAAAGAAATATCTCCCCACCCGTAAAGAAATCGTAGATAAATTTTAGTGGTTTTAGATTTTTTGTGGAATATTTTTTAGTTTCTGTTTAATATAATAAATGTAGAAAAATAGAAAAAATTCTCTTGGAAAGTGATTTGTAAAGTCGGGGAGCAGAAAAAATAAAAGAATATGCAGACATTGAATTTAAACATAATAATTTATTTAAACATAATAATCATTTTAAGATAAAACCTTTTCGTAAATATCGTAAAAGAAATTTTAAGTAACTTTTTTCATGTATAATTATTTTTCCAATTTATAAGAAATATTCATAAATAACTGATGTCGGCGGTTGTCGAATTTTTATTGTTAACATCATCGAAACAAAAATTTTAGTTTTTTTTTTTTATTGCTGATGGGACTATAAATAACATACTACTATCATTATTTTTATCCTTATATAATGCGCAAAAGATAAATAATTAATTTGAGTAAATTTAAAGATAACAGATAGAATCAGTAGTACCGAATTACAAGGGAGGAATGAACCCAGATACCGTCAATCTAAGGAGCCTCATTAAACTTAAAAAAATATTAGTGCATGTAAAAATTGACTTCAATAAATTCGGCTGGTAATTCCCACTGTATATAATACCATAGATATTATTTCAGGGGTAGGTTCACCGAATACGCTAATATTCTGGCCCCAAGCTCCAAGATTTTTAAACCGGTCTTGATTTCTGAATGAACCTTTTGCAGTCTAAATATCAATTTTGTATACAATAAATACTAAAAATAAAAAAAATATGTTATTTATTTGATGTCAAAAAATACAATACAAAGTCATTATTACGCGACATGATGAAACGGAATAATAAAATAATTTTTAATTTATGCTATTTAAAGGAAATAAATGTTAATGACCACCGACTGAATCGTTATGATGATAATACATATGACGTGGTCGAAAAACACCATACGTAGGTAGCGCAGCCTATAATAAAAATTGCTCTAGTGAATGAATGTTATACTTGTATAATTCTATCAATTAATACAAACAAAGGTTGAAAAATATTATTTCCTATGCAAGATATTTCAATAACTTTCTTTGTTATTTATTTAGTTTTAGAAATACTAAAAACAATAAAAAAAACTGAGGATTAAATAAAATAATATAAATTTATGAGACATAAAAAAATCTGTTTTTATTTTTGTAAAATATAAAATTTATTTGGATAAATGTGGTGTGTGTGTATATATATATATACCACATTTATCAACATAAAATATAAAAATATTTGGGTTGGTAAAATTAAAAACAATGATGTTTTACTATGAATAAGAATAAAAGAAGGTTTCGTCAAATAATTCTTTAACAAAGAATTACGTTAGCAAGACTACGGATTAAAAAACTAACGATCGGTTAAACATTAACATTAAACATTAAAAGGAAGCGTAGAATTTAAAAACAACGGAGAAAACAATAGTTTTTAAAATATATAAAGAAAGAACTAGCAAAGTATTACTATATGACTTTGCCGTATATTAATAGTAATTAAAAGTTAGAGCAAAAAAAAGAAAAAAGAAAAACCAAAATATATATTCTTTAGAAACGTGGAATAAATTTAAAAAAAAAAAAAAAATCCATATATAGATTAAGCTTAACAAATTTCCTCAAGTGAAGTTTTCTCAAAATCTAATACCCCCTTCGATAAAGGCTAGAATAAGAGAAAGAAAATTTTCAAAAGAGTTTTCTGCATTTTAGTTCCCGGGTCTATAATTTAAAAAAGAAAATGTGGACATTTCTTGAAAGCTCTATATATGAAGTTGAACTTTAAAAACATTTTTGAAAAATATTTAAACCGAAGGGAGAGAGCCAAAGAACAAAAAACCATATATTTAGATTTTAAGAAGCGATTTTTAAAAAAAGTTATTATATTCCTTTAATAAGTTTTCTTTGAAATACTTATTAAAGGAAAATCGAAATCGGTTTTTCCCCAATACCCCTCACCACCTTAACGAATTCTGAAAAACATTTATTTTCGTCGACGCTTTATACATAGAAATATTTGGTACGATTCAGAGAATATTTCGAATTTGAAGAAAATCGGTTCGATCGATCTTGATATAAGACCAAAAACAGTGTGACACCCGTAGGTACGTACATTCATAGAAATATTTTTTTTGTCTCGAACTAGTCGGACTCTAAAAGGTAAAAGGGAAAGTATGATGATCATCGTACAGATAACTCTACCACCAGATAACCGGCTATTCCCATCAAACCGTAAAAGTATAAAACAAAAACCCAGCGCGATAAATCTACAAGTACCCAAACCTTTGTACGAATTCAGCGAGCGTTTAGTCCGTTAAAGAAAATTATAATATTATTCCGGAATGATGTCGCGTAACCCGATCCGTTCCTTCAGTCATTTTTTTTTCTTTGGATTAACCGAAATTTTCATCATAAAATTTACAAACTAATTAGATCGTCTTCCAGAATTATGAAGTTTAATTTTCAAGCGTTACGTCATCCACCAGTCGACCTAAATTATTCCTACTTTAGGCTACAATTATTTCTTTCATTTGTAGAGTTTTTATTTCCTTTTTTTTATAAAAAGAGATGAAGAAAACAGTTTAGAAGCGTGGTACAGTGTAATATTATGAGAAGAAATTCGGGATACGAATGAAAATTTCTTGAATTGATCTATAGAAAATAGATCTAAACTTTTAGCAACGGAAATGCATATTCTTAGGTAGAGCAGTACCGGAACGCATCGTTCCGGTACTGCTTTATGGAGGAAGTAAAAAAATCGTCCTTTAACATAAATTTTTTTTTACTTAAGTCTGGTCTATGTTTTATTTTCAGACAAAAAAATATTAACTAAATTTTAAAAATCAGACTACATGAAAACGATCATTTACATGAAAAAGAACAACATTTTACATGAAAAAGAAAAGTTTTGCTTCTTATCAATGTAAAAATCGAAATAAATGTGAACTTTTCATAAGATTGTCGTGCACCAGCCCCCTGTGGCTGTGGATCGTATACTTTCACTTTCTATAATACAAAATCAATAATTCCGGTACTGGAAAATTTAGGCTGGACGGATTTGGAATGATTATATAAGTAAGACCAAAAATACAGTCAAATGATGTTCGGAAACGTGTAAATAGAATTATTGTTGCTAGGTTTCCTGAGAAAGCTT
>JAAAKQ030263630.1:0-10725 GCA_010016005.3 Zanna intricata | reverse complement strand
AAGAAAGATAACCTTTTCCTCATCCTAGACGACCGCTACAGCAACTGGCTGTAGCAAGTAGCTCCCTATCTGAGTTGGGCCATACTTGACTGGAGGACCGACTCAGATAGGGAAAAAAAAAAAAAAAAAAGGTATATTACATAGAACTTAAAAAACTGTTGTTTTTCTTCTACGTAAATTATCGTAAAAATGAAGATTGTTAGCTTTTGATTCTGTGTTTTTAATAATATATTCTAAATTTTTATATATAATTTATAATAAAATATATATTCTCTTTTGATAAATAAAAGATATATCAATCTTGTTAAAAAAATAAAAATAAATTAATTACTAGATTTTTAATAATGGAATAAATCTAAAAACTTTATAACTGAATCAAATCTTTATAACTTAAAAAATAAAAAGTTCAGTTTTTAGAAGATTTGCAATGTTGGACAAGAAACGTATCTGAGCTAGGTCCTCCTTACAGTCGACAGTTCTAAAGTTCAAATTCTGGTAAAGACAGTTACTTTTATACGGATTTGAATACTAGATCGTGGATACCGGCGGCTTCAATTAACCATACTTCTCAGGAGTGGTTGACCTGAGATTGTACAAGACTACACTTCATTCACATTCATACCTATCATCCTCATTTATCCTCTTAAGTAATACCTTACGGTAGTTCCAAAGGCTAAACAGAAAAAAGATAAGTCCTACTTATACATTGCACATTTCCATCCTCTTCTATTTCTATGCTCATGTCTCTTTCTTCCCAAGTGAATTTGAACGGAAAACTATTATAGGTATGTACTAATACAACCACACTTCTCAGGAGTGGTCGACCTGAGATTGTACAAGACTACACTTCATTCTCATTCATACACATCATCCACATTCATCCTCTGAAGTAATACCTTATGGTAGTTCCGGAGGCTAAAGAGGTAAAGAAAAAGAAGGGATGTACTAATAGTTAACTATTAGTAACAGTATTATTAATAATAAAGGTTTTTTTTTTTTATCTTTCATTACACATCAATTGCACCTACCATGAGGATATATTCGTATCACTTTGCGTGATATAAGCAGAAAGAGCAGTACAAAACAAACAAAAAAATGTATTTCAAAATAATACTTTTGAAAACTTTTTCCCATGATTCAGAAAATTTGTAAAAGAAATAGAATAATTAATGACGGAATGTTAATTATTCTTATTTTCTTTATAAAATATTTACAAAATAGAGATTTTTTATTTTTTCTGTGTTTATTAATTATTAAGACAAATTTTAACCGGTTGAGAACTTTTACCATATTTGTATTTTTTTTTTTCTGAAAATGTTTATTTCGTTATAATTCATTTGTGTTATTCATTTTGAGCAATAATGATACATCCAGTTTTTTTACACAAAAAAAAACGTATCGTCCGTTTATATAATTTTACTTATTAGCACTATCTACTTATTACATTCTTATATTTTCATCTCTCTTTCTTTCTCTTCCTAGTTTTATTGTGTCATCTATTATTTATTGGCATAATTCTTCATATTTTATTACGCTATCGAATATAGCACAGATATATTTTAAACATTAATTAATTTTCAAATATAAATTTAAGAATGACTACAAATTTTATCTGAGTGATGTTAGAACAGAAATGGTATAATCTATTAAAAACATTACCATAGATAAATATTATAGTTAATTTAGTAATATTAACTTTTTTCCTATGGAAATTCAGAATATATATAAATTTGACTTTTTTTTAAAAAAAAAGAACTCATAAATGGAATTTTTATCAGATGTTCACGTTTAGCTAATTTTGATACATACAACTAAAGATATTTCTCCCCCTTTATGAAGAGAAGAATCAAAAGTATACAGACATCTTGTATATGTGATGAGAATTTTTGAAAGACCATTTTCCGCGTAAATCCACCAAGAGGGGTAAAAGTCACAAGGGTTATGATCCGATGAAGTTAGGAATTATGATAATCCTTTTCCCTAAAGAATTCTTGAGGATCTTTCTCTTGTCTATCAGCTAGATATTTTCGTTCAAATACGTAGAATACGTGTTGAAAGAGAAACAATGTATACATGTCATGTACGGTTAGTGTTTTGAAGCTGATTTTTTACCCGGTTGAGAACATAACAAGAAGAAAAAAAATAATAAAAAGATTTGTATTTGACATTGAGATATATTCCCTAAAGAGAAGGGAATTTTTTTCAATTGGTTTATTGTAGCGGATCGTATTACTGATTGTACTACTAGTAGTATTCATGATGAAATAAGTTTCATAACCCATAAAATTATAAATTTTCTATCCCTTAAATGATAAAAATTTTGTTTTCATAAATAATAATCACAAGTTTTCTTTTCAGTTTATTTTTTTTAATTTAGAGTTTAAAAAGTACATGTAATATAAAATCATATGAAAAAAAAAGTGTTAGTCTAGGACTGAATATCAGCTACTTTTGGTTAGGGCATTCTGATATGCAAGAGTATATTTTGCTCAGTAAAGAAGGCGACAAAAATTAACGTCATATCGTAATTTTCCTAATAACCCTATAGTAAGACAACTATTATTATAGGGATTTTTTACACTATTTCTGCAAGAGTCTAGGTGCCTACAATTATGGTCATCATCGTACATACGAGTAAATACTTTCTGAAAGACATAAAATATCTTAAGAAAGCCATTCTCTCCTGTTAATAGTTCTTAATTTATCTGAAGTTAAATACTATGGGGAATGATACTACAAATCTGAATTATTTTAAATATTAGCAGCCTAATTATGCATCGTTCCTTCAGAAATCAATCCTTACCTAATAGTCGGAATGGAACTCTCAAGAAAGGTGTTACCAACAAATTTAGAACATTTTTTCCGTCAGTATTTTACATTCTAATCACTTAAAGTCATGAAAAAATCTATTATTAGATACTAAATTTAAAAAACAAACCGTTGCGGATAGGAATTCTGCTAGATTTTTATTTATTTTTTTAGGCGAAACAACCAGAAAATTATTTCAACCTGAAGACATGATCATTTCTATGTAGCAGTACAGATGAACTACTTACACTTTTCATTATAGCAAAGATAAATTTTTTGATGTGATAAATAAAATAATCTTTATTATAAAGTAAACAGATGCAACTTCATCAATAGAAAAAATTTTTTAAGGTGAAATTATAAATATGAGCCACTGTCCATAATGCCATAAGGCACAGTCAATAGTATTCTGTTAGAAAATCTATTGCCGAAGGGTCAGTTTATAAAGAATTTTTAGATTATGCATAAAAGAATTTGTTTTTATTAAACCTTTTTAGTAGCAGAAGCGACCTAAATAAGATTATTTTTGTACAAATGTTTTCATCGAAGATGATAGTTATGAAAATAAAAACTACTTTGTGCGATTGATAATATTCTTTTAGTTCAACACTCGCAAATTGTTTGTCACTGAAAAATTCCTTCAACTTTTACTCAATTTTTACTAAATACATAATCTATAGTGGATGACTGAAAACATATAATCCTATGTTTCCTAAAAAATCAGATTTTAAAAAAAGAATTATATTTTATTCCAGATGACACAACAATATAATTTTATACTTTACTATTAACTGTTTATTTACGTCTTGGATGAAATTTAGAGCCACCAAAAACGGTCTTCATCATCCGTCTTTATTCTAATATTTTAAACTTTCCGTACATTTCAATTTATTTTTTTCACCCACCTCATTAATACGGTAAATAACAAGTAGTTTATGAATTTCAGACGGTATCAGATTTTGGAAGTTAAAAAATAATTTATAAAATTAGGTAAGTATTAAACTTAACAGTAAATATACTTGAACAAGAGTGACTAATAGTTGGGTAGAGCAAATGTCTATAAATCTTGATTTCCGCAGTTGTATCAAACTCGCCATGGGAAATTTTTAATTATAGTAGCATTTATGGTAGCCCTTATACTATTATAATAATGGTTTATCCTGTTGTTTTTAATTCATCATTGCCTCAACTACGTAAAAGAAAATAAAATCAAAATAATAGTTATAATCATCATAGCTGCATTGAACCAGTCCTTCACCTATTCCAGCTTAATTTTCCTTTATTCGTAGTTAAACCTTTAAGGATTTCATAATATCTATTTCCTTTTACATCTTCCTTTATCAATTTTCAACTGATCATTCTAACACTATTTAAATCAATAAATTTTTTTTCTTTCACTGGCTTTCCATCTTCTATCCTCATTACTTAGATTTTTTTATCGTTCATTTTCTGTCATTCTAATTTTGAAATCATCTGTTGAATAGTCTATGCTTTATTTCATAACAAAACATTATATGTCCATCTTCGTACCTTATAAAATTTATCTTTATCTCTACACTAATTTCTTCATCTGTTTAACATTTTGTTATTATATATTAAATTTATATATATAATACAAAGTTGGTAATAGTCAGCACCCTTACTTTTCTCCTGTTCTTAGCGCAAAATACTCAGGTTTGAGTATCCTTTATTTCTATAACCTTAATATTATAATGTTACTACTCTTTCTTGGCCTCATGTCATAATAGTAAATAATAATATCGTTTAGTATTAAATTAAAATTTTTGTTTAACAACAAATTTAAAGCAAGAAAAAAAATTTTTTCATGGAATTTATTATAACTTTTTTTTTCAAGTACCAATTTACCTTTAGTGAATTTTTAAATTCTCTTCCTTGTTAAGAAAAGATATTCAAAGATTTTCGTAAGATACAAAGAGAAAGTTGAATAAATTTTTTTTTTCTTCGCGTTGTAACAGTTCCTGAAGTTTGTAGACAAAACTTGCATCAGTTTAGAGATGGTAAGGGAAAGAAAGAGAAGTAATAAATTTTCGGAAAGAGGTTTGAAAGAGGGTGGTATATGGGGAGGTGATAACGTAGGAGAATGAGGCGAAGAAAAGGAAGGAAGAGGTCGAAAATAGGCGACAAAGTTTTTAGGATGAAATTGGTGGGGGCCAGGTGCGGCACGAGATGGCTTCTACATGGGACACGAGAATAAGTAGAAGTGTGAGGAGGGCGATGAAGGGTGTAGGAGAAAAGTAGAAGAGACAGGAGTGTAGAGCGGTGACGGTTGTGTTGTTAAGGCAAAAGGGGGGAGGAAATGAGGATCAGAATGACGATGGATCATCACTCATAAGGTCTTTCGTGCAGCTGACCCTTCAATCACTATTCTAGGCCGACCAACCCTTATTTTAGATCCTTTTCGTCGACGACTACGACAAGAGGGATGAGAAGTAGGGTGGCATCAACCTTCTCCGCCCTTTTATCCTTTTCAGTATACGTGTTTACCTCAAATTCTTCCGTACACCGTAAAACCATGTCCTCCTGTCTCAGTATATATATGAATGTCTATCTCATTTACCCAGAACTCGTCCTTTCTCAATTTCTCTCTACATACAGCTCTCTCTCTTTTGTAGAATACGGTAATGGAGTGATTCCTCCCTCAGAGTCAATATCTAACAAACCTGTATTTCATCTGAACATTGCACAAGCATTTCTCATTCTCTTACCCTCTCTTTCTCTTTCCTTACCCTATCCCTTTCATACTTGTCAACATCGACTACCCCCTTGCTGTAAACACTGAACAACTACTGCTTCTACAATACCTATTCCACAAAACACGTGCTGTAATTGAAACGTGGTGAATGGAGAAGATTTCTCTCATTGGTCCATTACTATTGGAATTTCAACCCTCCTTTGTTTTGTAAAGAACATTTGGCATGAGTCGCTATATGTTCTGGTGAAATTATAACGAAAAAATATCAGCTATTAAATAAATATTACTGCATTAACACAATACTATACCAGTTTTAATACTACTGCATTAATACAATACTACATCAATTTTAATACACATACCAGTGTATATGTACAAAAAGTATTTTAATAAAAATAATAGTCACTAGCAATAATTAATAATCAATAATACATTTATTAAAAAAACAAGCAATAATTTAACAACAAAACAATCTGTATTTACGGTGAAGCATCGCATAGTAATTACGTGTATAATATTTACAGGCATTAAAGGAAGTCCGCTGGATTTTGTCCAATATTACTTCTACTCATTTCAAATCTTGGCTGAAACCGTTTTGAAACCACAAACTACCTCGTTATGGTTTTGAAATAAGATTCATTTAAAAATAATTGGACTTTGAAAGCAACACGTTTTTGATAAACTGAGGGTGGGTTATTTTTATTTTCCTTAAATATTCATTGAATTTTATTACTTCTGTTATTTTTAAGGAAAATGTAATATCATCATTTTAATGAAAAGAAACGTTGGAAATTTGACTACGCTTTTTTTTATTTATTCTTACCAAATTCAAAACTTGTATGCAAAAGGTTTACATGATATATTTAACTCGATATACTGTAGTAGTAAGTCTCTTATTAAATACTATTCAACAATTCAGGATATTCCTTCCACCAACGCAAACAAATATATTAAAATATACTCATTCTTGTATCAGTCAATAAAAGGTTGTTCAGAAAAATGTGTACTTATTGCTATTTCATTACATTTTGAACAACTTTGAAAAAGTGTCATTTTTAGGTTCATTAGTTTCATTTTGATCAATTAATAAACAAAGTACATTTAAAATGTCAAATATAGAATCTTTGTTTTTCTTTAACTATCAATTTATATGTACAAAAATGGCTTGTATACTTATCGACCTTATTTCTCACCAGTCGGAATACAGTGTCAGTCTACATAAGGCTTATGGCCATGTATGAATTTCAGATAATGAACAAGCTTCGGTGGTTGTTGTCTACGAAGTTTGTTTTCAATCAGCTATTAGGGAAACTTGGGATCACCCCTGATTAGGTTAAATTTCATGCTTTTAGAGCAGGATGACGGAGCTTGGAAGTTATTTAAGTTTGTAAAAGTTATAAAACTGATTTCTTAACAGTGGTATCTATTTTAAAGTGTTTCTTCCCACAATTCAACTGAGTCATTTACATCATATATATATTAAATTTATTTACATATTTTCATTTTAATTTTATCTTTTTTCTTTAATAATTTTTTTTTAGATGAATTTTTTCTTCTTGTGACGTTTATACACCGATATTCGTTAAAACCCTTGTTTTATTTATTTTTAATCTATTTATGTTACTATACATTTCTATACTATAATTTTTGTAAAGTTTTCTATGTCGGTATTTCTAGAAAATATGCTAATTGTTTAAGTCTACTATTCTTTTGTGTGGCCATTTTTATAAGCTGGTCTCCGTAGTGAAGTGATAGCACCTCTGCCTTTCAACCGAATGAATCTGAGTTTTAGTCCCGGTCAGGTATGACATTTTCTCATATCCAAAAATAATTAATTTATCATTATCATTAATCCTCAGACGATGAAAGGTAAAATAAATGGAGTATAGTAGAATTTATTGCAATTGGGCTTTTTCTCCTTCAGGTCAGTTATAGAAATATTTAAATTGTGCTCTTTTGGTAAAAGAAGCAAATAAAATTAAAGAAATTTATTTAAAAAAATCATTGTCAAAAAAAAATTAATATAAAATACGTAATGAAAAGAACAAAAATTAAAACAAAAAAATACAACATCTAAAATTTAAATAAAAACAAAAAATTTACTAAAAAAACATATGCTAACTGTAAAAAATACATTATTAAATTGAAAATCTGCCAAATTAGGAAATAAATTATATATTTATTGGTTAATTTATTTTATTTTTTATAAATATATATTTATGCTATTATATATATATATATATTTATATATATACATTTCTTTTTTTATTTTTTTTGCTTGATCAGCTGATTTGCAATGTCACATTAACCACTAGACCGGTGGTTTAGTTGACATATCAGTTTAGTATTTAGTAAACTTTAAAATTTTTAGCATCAACAGACTAAAACGATTTTCTTCGATTAAAAATCGTACGTCGAATGTAATTTTAATAAATAAAAACAAAATGCTTTAAATTTAAAAAAATTAATGAATAAAAAATTGAAATTGCCGCAAATTAGAAATCTTGAAAAGTATAAAGACTGCTGCGAATTGATAAGGTTTTAGGTCTCTGTTTAGTTGGAACAACTAAACAGAGACCTAAAACCTCAGACCTAAGACCTCTCTGTTTAGTTGGAACAACTAATCAGATTGTACATATCTCATTGTGCAAAAAAAAATATCGGTGATGAAGAAATTCGTAATTAAATGTTTGGAATTATCGTATAAATTTTTCCCCAAGAAAACACTTTTTTTAGCCTCCGGAAGCACTGTTATGTATCGCTTACAGGATGAAATGAAATGACAATTTTTTAGCGTGTGAAATGCCGTGCTTGATTTGAACCCAGGATCTCAGGATTAAACGCCGAGAGCCTACCCACTAGCACTAGAAAGGCTGGCGCCCCGAAAAAAGTTACTTGCTAACTTGTTTATCTTATTAAGTATATTGATACAATTCACCTCACAAATTGTCTAAATGTTACATGTTACGAGATACAAATGGACAGTTATGGAATAACTAAATTATTACAGGGGTTTATGTATTGGGTTACTATGGTATCTCTGCTTAGTAATTAACTTCAACAAATATAATTCTGTAAAGTATATTTATTACTGATACTAAATTTATATATAATTAATAGCATGTCACTCTGTTGCATTAAACTAAATGAGATGATTAAACAGATTTCTGTTTTTTATAGAAATATAAAAACAAAAAAAAAAAATTATTTTGAATAATTATAACTATTTAGTTATAAATTAATCTAAAATAAAAGAATGCGATGTAAATAAAATATTCCTTTTAAGAAAAATTATATTATTTATTCATATAAATATTCCATTCCTGGACTTCTAAGAGGGTTTAAATTGGATATAGAAATATATTTTTAACATTTATTGATATTATATAGCTTAATTATTAATCCTATTTTTAAATTCCACATATCTCTGACGTCAACACGCATAACGGATAATCCATTATATATGTAAGAGTTCCTATTAAAGTAAAAATGCATTTTTACACCAGCAGTTTTCAGCGTTTTCAGAATTTTAATTAATAAAGAATATTATTACTTTCCTGTTATAGAAAACAAAAGCTACTTATCATATTTCTCTCTCTTATTCTGTTTACCATCCGGAACTGCCGTACGTAAGGTATTATACTTCAGAGAATGAATGAAGATGATGATACGTATCACTGTGAATGAAATATAGTCTTGTACAATCTCAGGTCAACCGCGAGTGAGAAGTGTGGTTAATTGAAACCCAATCACAAAAAAACACCGGTATCCACGATCTAGTATTGAAATCCGAATAAAAGTAACTGCTTTTCCTAGGCTTTGAACCTTAGAACTCTTGACTTCGAAATCAGCTGATTCGCAATGTCAAGTTAACCACTACACTGGCCCGGTGGGTTTAGTTCACATATCAGTTTGATATTAAGTGAACTTTAAAACTGGAGCATCAGCAGACTAAAACGATTTCCCTCTAATTTAATTAGATTAGAAATTGTACGTAAGATGTTATTTTATAAATAAAAATAAAGTGCTTTAAATTTTAAAAAGTTAAGAAATTAATGAATAAAAAATTGAAATTTCTGCAAATTAGAAATGTTGAAAAGTATACTTATCATAAAAGAACTGCGAATTGATAAGGTCTTAGCCTTTAATCTGGAGATCCTGGTTTCGCGGTCAGGCATGGCATTCTCTGTACGCTACAAAACTTCCATATTCCATAAACATAAAAGTTTCCATATTCCTACGTACAAACTTCTTTTATTGGGGATTAAATCAAGCAAAAATAAAAATATTTCCTGGGATTAGAAAAATTAATTTTGCAGATATTTTGGTTTTATATAGTAATTAAAGAAAGCTAACTCATAAAAGCTTTGAAAGCCAGCAAATCAATGGACAGAGGAGCTTTTAAGATACAATATTATAAAAGACAAGGAATCTGTAAGATATTTCTAAGGACTCCAGAAATCTGTTTTATCAGAGGAATTTTGACAAGAATATGGGAATAATTTCATTATTTCAAATAATGAAATACAATAATTTGTGTGCTAGATTTATCAAAATATAATTTTCCTTTTAAAATGAATTTGAGATTTTACAGAATTTTTTTATAATTAATAATTTTAGGAGCCTAAAGTAGTTTAATACTTGTAAAAACCCTATAGAAATATCCATTTTTAATATCCTGCAATCACAATTCATATTTTACAATCTCTTCATTAATAAAAAGATTGTAAAAAATTAATTTACAATCTCTAATCAAAATAAAAATGAAAAGGAAATATTTACCTTTTCAATAACAGTAGAATTATGTAACTAGAATAAAAAACAACTGGTCAGTAACTCTGTGTAATATCAGTTTCATTAATGTTTTCTAAAATTTACCTCGTAAAAATGATAATTTTTTTAAGTTAGTATTTATAACCTGTAACATCGATGGTTCAGTTGGTTCCAGTAATAACTTCTCATTTCGAGTAAAATGAAATATAATTACTTTAGAAAAAGTCAGTAAAGCTTGAGAAAGGCTTTATTTTATCTGTTTTATGGCTTTAAATAAAACCTTTTTTTTTCTTTTTTTTTTTTTCTGTTTAGCCTCCGGAACTACCGTTAAGGTATTACTTCAGAGGATGAATGATGAGGATGATGATGTGTATGAATGTGAATGAAGTGTAGTCTTGTACAATCTCAGGTCGACCACTCCTGAGAAGTGT
>JAAAKQ030263619.1:0-10725 GCA_010016005.3 Zanna intricata | reverse complement strand
AAAATGCCGAATAGCACAGGCGAAACAAGCTTTCAGTCAGAAATATAATTTGCTTACATCAAAAATTAATTTAAACAGCAGGAAAACATTTTTGAAAGTATATGTTTGGAGTGTAGCTTTATATGGAAGTGAAACTTGGACGATCGAAGTACCTGAGAAGAAAAGATTAGAAGCTTTTGTAATGCGGTGTTACAGGAGAATGTTAAAAATCAAATGGATGGATAAAGTGACAAATGAAGAGGTGTTGCGGTAAATTGATGAAAAAAGAAGCATTTGGAAAAATACAATTAAAAGAAGAGACAGACAACATATTAAGACACACATAGGACACATATAATATAGGCCACATATTAAGGCATCCTGGAATAGTTGCTTTGATATTGGAGGGTCAGGTAGATGGGAAAAGTTATGCAGGCAGGCAACGGTTGGAATATGTAAAACAAATTGTTAGGGATGTAGGATGTAGGAAGTATACCAAAATGAAACGACTGGCAATAGATAGGGAATTTTGGGAGCTGCATCAAATCAGTCAAATGACTGAAGACAAAAAAGAAAGTGTATAATAAATATTGTAGGATATTAAATATATTTTTTATATGAGTATGTTATGCAAGTTTCTTTGGTTAAATTCCAATATGGTAATTGTAAAATAAATAGGTGATATACAAACTTCATATACGTTAAAAAGGAAGCTTTCTTTAAAAAAAATTATTAATGGGAATTTCAACACTCAACTAATTTATTCACAAGGAGTATACAAATCTCTTTTGTATCTACCTTTAAACTATGGGGATGCTTTTTCTCTTGGCATTTATCAGAGACTTATTAGAAAAAAATGTTATTGATGTGACTTAAATAGTTAGAACTACAAACAAATGCAGAAAAAGTAACGATTTACTTAACCAATATCTTAAAGTATTTTATTTTTATGTCATTGTCCTCAAAGCTATAAGTAAAACAATATTTTAACCATGGCAGTTGTATAAAACAAGACCTTTTGTGTAAATTTAAAAAAAAATTATTTAATTTTAAAATATTACTTTTTTTGTCGTTAGTAATTATTTTTTTGATGATAATATAATACTTAAAAAAATTAAGATAAGTATTCAGTAAATAAGCTATTTGCTTTATCTGTTTTTGGTAGATTATTACTTCTTAATATTGAATATTTCAGCAGAAAAATATTCAGTAAAGAAGATTCAATCAGTGAAAAAATAATGTTAGTTTTATTTTATAAGAGTAAATTTATAATTAGTTAATAGCTGTTTAGTATTTAGGAATGGACTGGTGTCCTAGTGTTATGTGTCTAAGTTAATCCTGTCAAAACTTGTACTTCAATGGTTACATTAGAAGGACAACATGATCTGTGCTCATGGTGTGTAATTAAAGTCAGATCATTAGATAAAAAATTAAGTGTTATTTTTGGTCAACCTGAAACAACCTGAAACAATTGTTCATAGAACCTATTAAAAGTAGATGCATACTGTACGATTACATACATACTGTACATTATACACAAAAAAACTAACTGGTCAAACCGCCTACCCATGGGAGTCTGCCTCCTAGTCCTTTAACACGTTCGTATCCGCATGTTTATGAGAATATTAAGTAATGAAATATTAAATATTAGCATTTTGCCACGGTGAACTTATTGTAGTGATTTTTTAGTTACAGCTCCGTTTATTGGTCCGCAACTTATAGAATCAAAAGTGCATCTCAATACACATTTTCAAGGAGAACATTCTTCAATTTTTAAAAAATTTGTACTTAATAGCGTTTGCACAATAAATTTTGGCGGTTTACTACCTTAATAATGGGTGTAGAAAGGTTCTAAAAACGTTGAAAGTTCCTTAAAATCGAGATTTATCATCACTCTGAATTTCATTTTTATATGATGTTTCATTTAAAAGTTATTTTTAAAAAAATATTTGTTAACCGATAATTTTAAATAACGACATGTTTTTTATTTGTCATAACAATAAATAATTAAAAAAATGAATCTTTTGGCTATTTCAGAAAAAAAAAAAGTTGTGTAGCCGGATTTTTGCAATAGAAATGTGCGGTTTACTGCCGCAAGAGCAGTCACATCGGAAAAAGAAAACATAAAAATCACCCTTACAACAAATAGAAACTTTTTGCCGAATTAGAGTTTTATTTGTATACTCGGGTCCTTAATCTTTTATTTCAAAGAAATCAACTCTTTATATATATATATACAGAAGATATGAATATACACAATGGGACAACCGGATGATCGAGAATATGTATTTTGTAAGCAAATTACTCCTTGTACTGCTAGCAAATACGCTGTTTGAATTTTTAAAGTTGGTTGTACCGTTCCGGAGATATAACTGTATTTGGAATTAGAGAATGACCGGATAAACAGATCATTGAGAGTCTATCTTTTGTGTGCAAATGTTAGCCCTTGTACTGTTAGTAAATATGCTGTTTAAATTTTTTAAATTGGTCGTACCATTCCGGAGATATAAATAAATTTCGGAAAAATAATGGATCCAGAGTACATATTTTTCATTCAAACGAAAGCACTCAACATGGTAAAACATAAGCCATTTGAATTTTAAAATTGGTCAGACCTTCTCGTAGATATAACTGTATTTCGGAATAAGAGAATGACCGGATAACCGAACAACCGGATAATCAAGAGTAAAAAAGAAAAACGTAAAAACCACCCTTGCAATAAATAGAAAATTTTTGCCGAATTAAATATTTTGTATACCTATGGGTCCCTAATCTTGCATTACAAAGAAATAAACTCCTATATAAATATATATATATATATATATATATATATACAGATTAGGTTTTTTTTTTTTTAATTTGTTAGTTTTTTGATGTAATAAGGAATTACAAATACAGTAGAAGTAATTCTGTTTTGTTTTCTTACATTTTGAAAACAAATTATACATTAGATTTCATAAAAGCCTAATCTTCTGATGCTATAAGAATAAAAAAAAATTGTAGTGTTAGATTTCAAAAAATAGAGAGGCCTGAAAGGGCCTTATAAAAAGGAAAAGGGCCTTACAGGGTCCCTTGTCATAAAAGATAGCTGAGGAGGTTGAGAAGGAATGCTTATTGATTATCTATTTGATATTAAAATAAAAACTGTTTTTGTCTTTTATTATACACAGAGTGTCTCATAAGTTTTAAGACAGTGGCTATAAAATCGATACTTCTAGTGCTATCTTAACCTTTCAAAAAAAAATATATGAAATATGTATGAAATTTTGGTAACTAATTACTACAACCTTCCTCTACCTCCACATAAAGTTTCAAGTCCATCGGATCAAATGCAGCTGTTCAGTAGCAGTTGTCGTGGTAGTATCGAAGTGGTCGCGGTCATAATTTTACGATGAATAAAAATAACGACCAATGTGTTGCGATTAAATTTTACTTTAAAGCCGGTAAAAGTACGACGGAAACGTTAAAAACGTGTTCGAAATGTTAAAATTGGCTTATGGTGAATCTGTTATGTCCCGTGCTACTGTTTTTCGGTGGTATAAAGCTTTTGCGGAGGGTAGAAAAAACCAAAAAATTACTTTTTCAAAAATCAAAAATTAAGACAATGTTGGTCACTTTTTTTTGACACTAAAGGCATCGTCCGCAAAGAATTTGTTCCTTAAGATACTACTGTGAATGCTTCAAAAATGCTTCATCAACAAGTGCTGATCACCTTTGCAAAAGAATTGCGCGTGTTAGACCCGACCGCAAGAGTTGTGGAGAGATCGTTCATTTTTCCTCTTGCACGATCAGCACCAGCGCATACCGCGACGATTAACACTCAATTTTTGGCCAAAAAAAATTATTCGTGTGCTCACTCATCCACCGTACTCGCCTGATTTGAGTTTCCCTGACTACTTCCTGTTCCCCAAATTAAAGATGGATTTGAAAGGGGACCATTTTGCGTCTATAGACGACATACATGAAGCCGTGACAACGAAATTAAACAGTATTTCAAAAGAGGAGTTTTTGATAGTCATGAAAAGGCTGAAAGATTGTGCCAACATGTGTATTACTTCTAATGGTGACTATTTTGAATAAAACATTTGTTGAAAAAAGTTTTGTAATTTTTTTGGCGTCTATTATAGCCACAGTATTAAAACTTATGGGACACAGTGTGTACAGTTTGTTATTCTTGAAATAGCAATTCCTGTGTTAATTTATCTAATGCATTAATATGAACATATTCAAAAAAATAATCTTAATATTGACTCAATTAAAAATTTTGCACATTCTTTATGAGTAATAAAGATTTTTATATGCTTGTACTGTGATGTAATTTGTTCAAAGCACTAAGATATATTGATGATGAAGTTGCAATATGATGTATTTTGTTAAGTTAGATTTCAGTATCTCATTTTTTAAAATTAGTTTGGCTAACTATGGAGTATGTTTAATATTTTTCTTAATATCCCTCTCCTTCCTCAATGCTTTTTAAGACCTTCATTGGTCTTTTCCTGAACTCTTCTGTTATTAAACTCTTTGTTTTGGATCTTCTTCTTCTTCAGAAAAATGCTTCTTTCTGACATTTCTTTTAAGGTTTTCATGATAACTCCCAATTTTTTAAGTATGGAATTTCTATTTCTGCTTTATGTCACTCTTTATACAATATATACTTTTAGATTTCTCTCTAAAAAAAAGGAGGATATTCTTTGAAATTCTATTATCACTCATCCTTAGAACATGGCCTATGTAATTCCATCTCCTCTCATGCATTATTTGCACTTTTTTCAAAGATAATGGAATGACATTCTGACACAAAATAACCCAATAGAAAATAATTGGTAATTACAACTGGAGTTTGAATAAATGTTTTTATTTTAGATATTGCTGTTTATTTATGCTGGTGAAGAAGTTAGCCATACTATAAACTAATACAACTTTTTAACATTCATTCAGGAAACTTTTATTGAAATGCAAATGTTAACAGTTTTGAAGCATATTGTAAGTTTTTTTAGTGAATCTTTTAATTTGATTTTATCAGCAATTCTTGTAGTTTTAAAAATTTAAAGATAAATTTACTAGTCTAATTTTAGATCATTCTTCATGTAAAATGCATTATACAGTATCTGCAGATGATTATAATGGGAAGACTGTTTGAGGTCTGTGATGACACCATCAGTTATCGATCCATATAACACTATTAAGATGTTCTATTCAAAAATTTTTAAGTAGCTATTTCTTCCTTAAAAGCAAATTCACAAAGTTAACAGAACGTCATCCAATAAAATCTAATGAAAACAATAATCTTTTTTTTATGTTAATACAAGTCTGTAATCATATTAACAATAATGGTAAATAAATAACAAGAATTACTACGAATTTACAAAGTTACAAATTATTACAAAAACCTGTTTACCTTCTAATAACTGATGTTTTAACCAAATAAAAAAAGTGGAAACAGAATTTAATTACCTTCATGTCACCTACAATTATTCATCATTATCAAATCTAAATTATCAGTTATTGAAATATTAGGTGGTAAAAAACTTCTTAAAACATGAAAAATGGACTCCTGTTTAAAAAAGCTAATAGTTTAATTCAATTCAATCTTAACTGGAACTGTATTTCATTGCTTAAGTTTACCAATAGAGTGTTGCATGACATTAAAATAGCTGAAGTTTAGATCGCTGTTTTTTCTTTTTTTTTATTATTTGTGCTTATAAATAAACATTATTGAAAAAAAGTTAAAAAAAAAAGATGAATAGATTTTCTCTTGAAAACATAATATCTAAGTGGTTTATATTCAATTTTAACTATAGAGTAACACTTTCACTTAGTACCACCAATTCATAAGGAAATCTACAATGTAATAACTTGTTTTAAAAGTATTTTAAGTGTTTTAAAAGTATCAGTTGTTTTTTACAGACAACTGAAGAGTAGGGTGGTACGTGGTAAAGAAAAGAAACTTTTTCACTTTTTCAGTGAGTCGTTCAGAGTCAGAGAAAATTACCAAAAAAGCTTACAGTTGAATAGAAATTTCAAGAAACTCAGTTCAAACAACTCTATCAAAAAGATTTTACACAAAACATACTTTCATAGAAAATAATCCTGATCAGTTAGCTTGCAGTTTTTGGAATTGATGAACAAGAAAATCCTAATTTATTTTTTAATATTTTGATAAAACAACCTTTAAATAACTAATCTAGGTAAACAAATAGAATTATACTTAATGGAATCAGAAAAACAATTCATTGGAACCTGCCTATATAAAAATTTGGGATGGAATATCCTGCCAAAGGAAGGTCAGTGAAAGGAAAGTACCATTGAAAATTTTGGCTACTTATATTGTTCCATAATGTAAATAAAATTTTCAATTCCTACAGGTGGTAATCTGCAGTGCAAGGCTAGGTTAACAAAGTGTAATGGCCAAGTAATGGGACAATGGGAAAGAAGCCATTGAAATTTCGGTGTAATTTTTTATTTTTCATATTAAGATAAAAATAGTTACAATTCCAAAATTATAGCATCTTTATGTACTCAGTATTTTTTTTTTAATTCCAAGGTTGAGAGTTTTAACAAATTTGTTTTTTTCAAATGTACTAAAAATACACAACTGTATAATAAATGTAGTAAATGTGAATGACATAATTATTCTTTATCATTTTTATAACTAATGATCAAAATATGTAAGCTATGGAAAATCACAAAAATTTCATTGAAGAAAAATTATTGGAAAATATGATCACTAGATATAATCCAAGAAGAAGGGAATCATTTAGAAAGTGTTGATAAATTGTGGGTGGCTTTAAAACTTATATCTTGAAAGCTAGAAAGATTAATATCATAAAATAAAAAATGGTTAATTACTTTTAATGTATTTTTTCTGATAGAAAAGAAAAAACAGAAAAAAAAATAAATTACGTAATAATAAGTTATTCAGTTATTATCAAATAAGAACAGGATGCAGTAGAATGCCAAAAAATATGAGAGTAATATGTAGTAAAATGTCATTCACTGGAAGACTGAACTTTAAAGAACAATTTAAGATGCTACAACAAGAAAGATCTCAACACTATTCGCTAAATAATACTGGTCAACAAAATTTTTGTCACAAAGTAACTAAATTGACATTCTAAAAGTACTTTTTTCGCTGATTTCAAAAATGATCTTAGAATTTTTCTATCACCCTCCGTTTTGTTGTTATGCCTTACTTATAATTCAGTGATTTATTTAATTTTTATCAGGGAAAGTGGGGTCCAAACATGTTTGCAGACTACTGTTTGACACTTAATAGAGGTAGACCTGAAACAGAATACAACAAAAAAAGAAAATATGGCAAGAAATCTGACACTTGCATCTTCTAGGTAAGCATGTGTTTTATTGTATTGTGTAAAAAAATTAAATTACTTGTCACTCAAAAACCTTACATGATAGAGAAAAACCAGTTACATTTTTAAATTTAGAATAAAAAATATAATAAGTACACATTATAATTTTTATTACAAAGAAAAGTAATTTTTTGTGGACCAGTGTAATTAAATATGGTATTTTAGTTTTAAAGATTATCTAAGTCTTAATAATAATAGCTGGATTTCTACTTTGAGAAAAACTGATTTCATTTTAAGATTCAGAATAAAAAATACATTCTAATTCACCTACTTTTATATCAGGTCAAAATTATTATTATTACTATTTTTTTTGTTGTTGTTGACCTTTTTAATTAATACCAAAGCAGTGAGTGATATTGATCATTTTATATAATAGGTAAGATAATGACTTAGTTAATAAATTTAACTTTGTTTTTATTTTCATTCAGTTGAATTTAATTAAATTCCTTTTTTATTTATTTCTTCCCTAAGAAACTTAAGAAATATATATATTAACAAATCTAATATTTTACGTGTACTAATATTACAGTCATTAATGAAAATCAAAATACCTTTATACTTATTTAATTCATAAGTTAAAAGTTCTTACACATTACTTTATCATCAGATTAAAAAATGTTTGTGAAAAGATATTTACTGAACTACTAGCTCATAAAACAGGGTTGAGTTGAAATTTTTATATTAAATTAATGCCTGTAAATTAAATACAAGAGTTTAAAAGTTTCTTGGGGTTTCAATAAGCAAACTCTAAATGGAAAAAATGTATGCCAAAAACGTATCCAAATTTTAATTTTTGCGACTATTGTATATTTTTTTAACAGGTATTTTGTTTGTTTAACCTTATTAGCTCACTCAGAGTCTAATCATTATTAATAATGTTCAAATACTATTTGCTTTCAATATGATGACTAGTACTTTGCCACAAAATTAAGGTATAATTAAATTCAACTAGAATACATTATTTTGGCCACAGGAGCAAACTATTAACAATAAGATAATTATTAATACTGTGCTTGAAATGCTTGACTGTTTCAGGTTGAAGTAATCCAGATATTGAAAATTTGGACTCTTAAGTAAGAATCTGAATTTCAGTCATTAGTTATTGTTAAGAAATATGATTAAGAGTGTAGTATGAGTAATCTACGTGTTCAACGTTAATACTGTAACTTCTAAGGTTTGACTCCAAACTTCAAGAATAGTACAATGCTAAACGGTTAGAAAGTGTACTTATCTAGGATGAGATAATTTGTGTTAATTCCACATTATATTGTATGAAAGTGCAATGTAATTAAAGTTTGAAGTATCCTAAGGTACTTTTATCCTTTTTATGAATTAAAAAATGTTTCATAGAATAATTTTTTTTTTATCGTTGAATCCAACACAAATAAAATGTAATGCAACATCATTTGAGTCCTATAGTGATTTAACTCAGCACTTTACATTTCAAATCCTCATATTTTCTCTGTTTTTCTTATATCTTTTTTTTTTACTTATGTAACAAATCTAAAAAAATTGTTTAAAAATTGTGTCATCATTATGATATAAATCTTTGCCGGCCTCCGTGGTGTGAGTGGTAGCATCTCAGTCTTCCATCTGGAGGTCCCGGGTTTGAATTCCGGTCAGGCATGGCATTTTTCAAGCATGCTATAATTCATCCATCTCATCCTCTGAAGATAACGGTGGTTCGGAGGTTAAACAAAAAATCAGTTAGATGTTTAGTTTTCTCTATAAAAATACAAACAAGTCAATTCTAGATGAAATGTATATGGAACATTAAATATGCATGAGGCATATTAGGAACTTTTGAATTCTGACAATTACATAACTAACAATTATTTCATATTTCAGTTATTTAATTGAAGTGAGAGTGAATGCTGTAAGCCAAAGTGCTGGTCAAGGTAGTTGATTTTCATGTAAATACACTGGCTGTGCAAAGTGTTAACCTTAAAAATTCTTTGAAGATTTTTAACAATCAGTGTAAAAAGTACTATCATAAATATGCAAAAAAAACTAGAAAGTGCAATTATTGTAGTAAGTAAATATTATTCTTGTATCTGTAATACTAATGATCATCAAGACAACTCTATAATGAATATTACAGTACAGTAAAAGAAAAGGAGTAAAAATAACTGGTATTATTCTTGTTACCTACCTGAACATCCAACTTGAGAAACAAGTAGAAAATCATTTATTTAAACATGAAAAAAATCAAATTAAACCTGTCTAACTTGACCGTATAAAATTTGCAGTCTTAGTTATTTGTATTCAACATTTGTTGTAAAAAAAAAATCAGAACAAAAGAAAAAATTTCTGTTCTATCTTACCATAATTCCAGTACTGACTGCAATGCCCCTTCCACAGTAAGTGTTTGGAACGATGTCACCAAAACCAACACTGAGGAATGTTATAGCGATAAGCCACATCGCATTTAGAAGATTGGCGTGATCCTCATCGTGGAACCTGATTTGTTACATATAATTTGTATAAAAATTACCTGAATATGTTAAAATAGATTGATCTGTTTCATCGCTTTACCACTGCAAGGATGTTGTCGTCATTTTATTGAATCACTAATTAATAATTAATTTTATTTAAATATACTGATAAAACAAAGCTTAATTAAAATAGGTTAGTTATGTCATTAATGTATTAACGCATCATTATTTATAGAGATTCCAAAAAAAAAAAATATTTTAAAATTGAAACTGATAAAATTATTTTACATCTTTTCTTACATTGTTAGAGATTCAGTAAATACACAGAAGAAATAGCAAACTAATTTCTTAATAATAATAATAATGGATAACAAAAATTATATAAAAAAAGCCTATTTCAAATTCACTAAAAATTATTACAACTATTGTTTATGTACAAAAAAATGAATGGAGTAATGTGTATATAAAACTCTCTTCTTGAAATTTTTATATACATTATGCATCTTGCATTACATAACTGTTTTTAAAAGAACATCATAAAACTGACAGAAAGATGACAATTTTTCTGTATGGTAGCTAGAGGGATACAGATATCAGAATATTATTAGTATCTTAGATAAAAATAGATAAAATAAACAAAAAGAAAATGAAAACAAATTAAAAAGAAAAAAAAAATTTTTTTCTACTTTCTTTTCGTTATTATGAATTTTCAACATGCAAAGGCTTCATCCATCAATTATTTGATTAATTAAGAAACGTGTTTTCTTCCATCACAGTTTTGACTCCATATTTTGACTATATATTTTTCTGACTTTCTGGTGTGGTTTGAAGTTAAAGGTAAAAATATGTGGATTGATAGAAAATTATCAAAAGTGTATATATATATATACAGGCACATGTGTGTGTAACACACACACACACACACACACACACACACACAC
>JAAAKQ030263608.1:0-10725 GCA_010016005.3 Zanna intricata | reverse complement strand
AATAACTGAATACAAATATACTAACGACATGAAATATCATAATTTTCTATCATTACTTCCCAGAAATATGAAAAACTGATGAAGGCAGCGATCATAAACCATTAAGCATTTATTGATCTTTTCCCCCATCAGTACACGCAAAAAATATTAACATCTAGACGCTGACAATAATTCATCGGCACGATATAAATAAAATATACTGAAAAATAACAAATTTCTACTGATTTTTTTTTCTTTCAAAATTAGAAATTTCTTTTATACATGATAACAGAAAGAGATATCCTGAAATAAGCGCCCACAGAGATAGCATTATAATAAATTTTATGCGGATTTTTGTTAAGATTCAGGATGAGATTACTTAGATAAACTGAGAAATAGTTTTTTCAGAAAGGGTAATACAAATATTTGAGCGATCGATTTGTAAATATTAAACGGAATGCGGAGATTCAGATACAGAACAAAAATACAGGTGTCACATAAATTTCCACATGTAGGAAAAATAAACATTTAAAAAAAAAATGAAACCATTTTTATTTATTTTTATGTATTCTGTAAAAAGGAAAATTGTAGGATACACTGTATTTGGAACATAATCATAACTTCTAGGACAATATATTTCGCCATAATTTTTTAATGTACCTTATGTAGTAAATAATTAAATTTCATTAACAGAAAAGAGTATGATATTTAATTATTTATGGCAAAGTTTTGAAAATTTCGGATTCAAAGTTTTGAGTACTCCCGGGAGAACTGATAATTTTGTCATAAAATTTATTAAGTTTAGTACTGAAAGTGTAAATTCCTAATTTGTAATTAAAACTCTTACTTAAATCACAAAAAAAAAGCTAACACAGTTGTAGGACATTTCCATCACGCGGCTATTTTTAGATGCATGGCTTATATACACGCAACTTTTGTTTAAAGTACGTCAGTACTACAATGCTATATCACTGTTAGAGCATTTTTTTTTTTTTTGGAATGGGGGTGGGATTTTAGAAATACTATTTAGTTTTTAATTGTTAATAAATGTGCCTAAGAAAAATTAAAACCTTAATTAGGCTAAATCTCGAAATTCTGAGGATGTCTTAGCTTTTAAGTAAAAAATGTAATGGCATCAATGCGCCAAATACAGAATTAATCTGATTCAAGTTTGGTCAAAATCGGTCCAGTAGTTTTAATATTTATTAGATTTATTATTATTATTTGTGAGTTATTAATTTATTACAGTGCAACAACGAACCCATATACGTACACAGGAACATCCGAAAAATTTCATCCGGATTTTTGGGTTCTTAAAGTTAAGTATTAAAGCGTTAAGATCCAGTCAAAATCACACATGCTCAAATTGAATTGATTGCAATACTTTCCCTTCTACAGTTCTGCTATATTGCTAGAAGGCAAAGCAAAAATCTTTCAAAGCAATTTTTCATTTTCTGCTCGACTTTTGTTGAATAAATATAAATAACCAGTTATCAATGAAAATTCTAGTAAGACTGTTACGTTCTTGTATGTATCAAATATTACATGATATATACGTTCTTATGTTACGTTCTTGTATGTATAAAATATATTAAGTTTTTATGTTACGTTCTATGCGTTGAGAACGTTGAAGGTAGACACCGACACCGATGGTTCGTTCTTGATATTCCATTCGAGTCATATTCAGTTACAGTAAAGAGACCGGCAGAAGACTGTACAATTCCAGACGCTCGGTCAGTAGCAAACAAATTTCAAGCCAGTAGTTCGTAGTACTACAAGTTAGTTGCAACATATCACTCATAAGTAGTTTATGTCATTATACAAGTTTATTATTCATAAGTTTAATTACGATACAAGAAAATTATACTACTCAAGATTACACTATGTTATACTATTATACCTTCAACGTCATTAACGCATATACTACAATTTATGACAATAAATAATCGTTTAACCAAGAAATGGTAGTTATTCATTTAAGCGACTACATCACATCAGCTACTATACATAATATATACATGTTGGTCCTCCGTGCATTCATAAAACGTCTATCTACAACTTTACATATTTGTTGGTGTTATATTAAACATTGAAGCAAGTACACATCTTTACAGACATTACCGAACGAACATCCTTATCATTATTATTCTCTCAATTATTAAGTAATTTTTAACAAAATTATTACCTCTAACCTACGCTATATAAACTAAGTTAGTGTAATTTATCTCGTATTTCTGCCGGTTTAAAACAGTTTAAAAAGTTACTTTTTCGCTATTTTCGGGTTTTAACTTGATTTATAAAGCTGATATTTATATATTTTATGCATTTCAGTAATCCTTACGTTAGTGCTTTTGAACAAACTAGTACGCCGTTACTGGGTAATTATCGACCATTCTGAAGTGAACCCGGCGGCCTACCGCAGCCATTCGTGTTTCTTTTGTTTGTAATCCTCTAACGATTCTTAATCCAAATCCAAGTCAGGAAGTGTTACACATATATACTTACTAAATTCAACAAAATATTCGTTCGTTGAAAAGTAGGTCTATATTATCGATTTAATATTTAGTATACTTCTAAATATCACATTTAAAGATTCTTTAATGGCATGCTATCAAAATGTCCAAGCTGGTTTGGATGATTTACTTCGTTACATAGTTCATTCTTTCACAATTTCACATCTAGAATATGTAAATTCTTTGATCTCCAATATATTACCGTTTTTCTATCTTACATTAATATTTATCGTACATTTCGTTATTTAGTATTCGAGATAACTTACTTCAGGATTACTTCAAATATTTATGAAAATGATACCGAAAATTTTCTTAGCTTAGCAAAACCAGATTTTTATTTATTTAAGGAGAACGACATCACTAGTCAAAATTATAATCAGCATTGTGCATGTTCATCTGGCGTGTTACGAGACGTTCTACCGTTGGCGGTCCAATTCTCTATTGGATCATAGTGGAGTCTCTAACAACGTGCTTAAATAGTCCTCGAAAGCATGTCTTTTTGAAATTTTTATGAATATTTATAAATAAATATGATTACTTTATGTGAAACAACTAAATAATATTTACTGAATAGTCTAAAACAGTGTACTTTGTCAATCTAAGTGGCTTAAAACGTAAAATAATTTAAAAATTAGAAAACAATTCTAAAGCGATTGAGTAAAGTGTTTTCTAATGATTGAAAAATGAAGACTGGAACACATAATATTTGTAGCAAGATAAAAAAACAGAATGGAGAATACAAAACTAGATAAACAACAATGACAACCTACTAATATTAATTACGTATTTAAAATCGATAACCTATAATTGTAGTTAGTTATGAAATTAAATGTCAATTTTTATTACTTATTTCTACTCAGAAAGAATGTAATAATTACTGAATAATAGCGGGTCTTAAAAATATCATAATAAATAACTGAGGAAAGTTATCAAAATATGGAGACAAGCAGATGAAAAATGAGAAATCATGAGTTGGAAGCCGTTAAAAGTTTGAAACCCAGACCACCCGCATTGCAAAACCGTGGCAAGTTAATCAATTTTACATCATGTAGAAACAGATTAAGGCATCCACGCATAATAATTTATATTAAAAAAATCATAATAAAACAAATGTAGTAGTACTTTTTTGATGGGATAATATCTTTTTAAATCGTAGCATTACTCTCATACACAAAAATTAAAAAAAGAAAAGAAAAGATATGTTATATTTCTCATATTAAACTACAATTACTTAAGTTCATACTTATCACTACCGCAAACAATACTATGTACTGCAAATTGCATAATCAACTATATACGGGCAGTCCATTAAGAAAACAGAAACCAAAATAAATTTACATTTATTTCGACACAAAATAAAATACTTAATAATAAATTACTGTTACAAAAGCATCTACATCTTTTTAGTATTAATTTTTTAAAGAGCTTTTTTAAATTTATTTTTCAGTCTTTTTTTTTTTTTTATTTAAACTGCAAACATCTAAAAATCTCTAGCAGTTTCACAAATAATAACAGTGAATATTTTCTATACGTCCATTATCAGCAGAGAGGTTCCTGCTGTTTAGAAAAAAATTATTAGGGTATTTTCACAAAATTTCGAGCACAACCTATAACATTAGACGATAATAAATGTCAAACGCAATATTGTTTTACGACAGAGTTTTAAATTTTGTAGAAATTAATACAAATAATCCTAAAACTATTATTTTTGCTGAGGGATTTCATTAATTATTATACTTTACTCTCAGATTTTAAAATAGATAGAGCAAAAAATAAATAAGCTATGAGTCATAAAGCCATCCACAAAAATTACAAGGCAGAGCTATTAGCGAAAGTAGAGAATTAATTGGCTTTTTTTTATTGCCTGCTTCACCTAGCAGGCAATAGAAAAAAAAGTACAAATAAAAATTTATGAAGAGTTAATGATTTCAATTTCTTTAATTTTTTACTTTTAACCTTCCTCCTGAATATCCCTTTACTCATCATAGAAGTGAACATACCTTACAGAGGTGCCAAATTTACTGAAATGTAGATTATATACCACCAGCTAAAAGTGACATCTTTTATCTCTTACCTCAGGGACTGGGTGTACAATGAATGAATATCATTAACCTCCGGGAAAACGCGCTTAAGTAGTGCTTTACTTACTTCACGGATATAAAAAGAATGGAATATGTGTAGAGCAAAAAAAACATACTTTACTCCTTTCTGTCGTTAAACTAGGAACTAAAAACTTAAATCTTTTCCTACAGATAGATAGTTTATTCCTACTTTTTCTAAAAAGCAATAACGTTCTCGAGCAATGAGTGATGCGAGATTCCTGTTACAGATAGACAGTATATCAGCCGTTCAAGTTAATCTTATCGCTTCCAAGTTCATCACACACACACATATACATCTGTGTGTACAGTGCCTCAAGTCAGTTCGGTTGACTCACAAGATAAGAATGGAATAATACTGCAAGTACGACGTAGCGGCTTCTTGATACTTACAATGATTTTCTGTCGCGCGGCACTAAGCTATTAATTGCAGTGACAATAGTATTTAAGACACCTGATGTAAGATTATTTTTCATCTATGTATTTACAAAACGTTGTAACGAGTAACACTATTTTACACAACATTTTTAAATAAAATATTGCAGTTCTATAACAATTATAACGGTTCTATAAGTGTAGTTACAAACACAATACTGACGTCCTGAAAATTCTATAACTAAGTATTTTTTGACACTTTTCCCCACATCTTCTAAAAATTTCATTTATTTTTCTATTCCACGTCTTTCATAAAGGAAAAAACTTTATTGTACTTTATCAAATTTTAATTATTGTATATTCGTTGTGGGATATACAGGCGAGCAATGAAGTTAATGTAAACTGCTTAGATGGCATACACAAATGTTACTTTACTGTGTTATGTTTCATCCCAAGATA
Organism: Zanna intricata; assembly: GCA_010016005.3. NCBI lineage: Eukaryota > Metazoa > Arthropoda > Insecta > Hemiptera > Fulgoridae > Zanna > Zanna intricata. The sequence goes on along the minus strand of JAAAKQ030263608.1, from coordinate 5,300 downwards.
GCATTCTGTCCGTTGCAGAAAGTACAAATATAAATTTATCAAGAGTTAATGATTTCAATTTCTTTAATTTTCTACTTTTGACCTTCCTCCTGAATATTCCTATACTCATCATCCCAAAGCTGCAACCCTATTAACTTCCTACAAATTAAGAAATCCCAGAACAGAGATTATTTTAAATAATTAAAAAATAATAATTTTTAATGCGCTCACAGCCTATAATTTATATAAATGAATATATAATTTAAGAAAACCACTAATTATTTATAAACAGAAATAACTACTGAACAATGTAGGCAATACAAAGTCGGTAAAGAAAATAACCGAACATTTATAAATACGCGCCAAAGGAGATATTTAAGCGACGTGCGGTTTGGCAGCATTGTGATCTGCATAACATTCTCTTTAAACATTTTCTTGGATTGTTGATATCTTGTTTAGTTTTCGTGTTATTGTTATTTGAGTGCAATGTTTTCAAGTGTTAGAAGCGATTTTTCTAATGTGCCATTTTCGGAAGCAACGATCAACGTAAAATTTTGCGTGAAACTGAGCAAAACTTTCACTGCGTTTCAATTTTTTAAACTGTTTGATGATGCTCTGGGTGGTACGCAATGTTACGATTTAGAAGTGGTCGTCAGTCAATCGAAGATAATCCATGACCAGGAAGTTCTTCGACTTCAACTGATGACAATCGGATTCAAAAAAAATCAAAGATCTGGTGCGTGCTATTCGCCGATCGATCAGAGAACTTGCAGAAGAGGATAGCATCTCGATTTGATTGTGCCGTGACATTTTGACTAAAAAATTGAACACGCATCGAGTTGCAGCAAAGTTAACATGTTCTGCGCATCTCAGGGACGATTTAATTTCCCCCCCCGGAATATACTTGTACAGTGCTCTACCTTAACTAAATACAGAAAGTAATTAAAATCATGCGCTTTACCTATTTTACTTGCATAAAATAATAGTATAACTTATGAAATAAATTACTTCAATATTTTCTAGCTATAATCAATAAATATGAAATGCGAGCAATCAGTATGGTAAAAGTAAGGAGCATAACATGAACAGTTACAACTTCAATTTTTGTTGTTGTTGTTTTCCCCGATCACTTCCTATATGTTTTTACAACTATAATACAGTTTCTGACAATTATTGTTTACGATATTCTATAGCTGAAGAAGAAATAATTTATAACTGAAGACCCATTTTATTCTACAGTTAGTTATAATTTATAACAATATGAAGTTTTATAAGAGCGAGCTCAACATCACAGTAAATAAAACAGTATTTTCATTTTATGATTAACATAAAATAATTCACTAAGTTTATTGATGTCACGAATATATAAAAATAACAAAGCAGGTAACAAACTGCGGAAAAGATTCACTATTTTATGAATATATAACACATATAAACTTGATAGATCGGAACGCATTAATCATACGTTTAATAATCCTGCAACATGAATTCACTTTTCCCGATTTTTATACAATTTAACGATGCAGATAAAACTGACAGAATAATCTTTTTTTTTCTTTTCTTGTTTGTTTAGGCGTTAAACAAACGTTAAATGAAGTTAAGAAGCGAAATTGCTGGCGAGACCGAATATGGGAAAAGACACAGTACATAAAATCATAACGAAAAAAAAAACGGAAATAGTTGATTTATTTAAGTTGAGGTCCGCAGTACACAAGTCAGAATATTTATATTTTCTGCAGAATCGTTTCATTATCTTATTAATGAGCACGATAATTAACACTGTCCATATATAGCACTTAATATTACTATTAATGTATTACTATTATTAATCGAAGAATATTTTGGCACAATTTTTACGCCTAGTTGATTTCTATTTCCGTTTTAGTGTAATTATTTTATTAAACTTATATTATTCCATTTTGGCCCTACAATCGTTCGCTTTTTATCCTGGATGCTAGAATCGTTTTCATCAAAGGATCACAGAGGGATAAGTGAAAGGTAAAAGGACTGGGATGCTTTCAGACATTACAATATGAAGAGACGATAAGGAAAATGATCAGAATTGAAAAGTAGATGTTCAGTAAATACAGATTCGTCCATGAAGAGACAGATCTTCACAAGTTTCGGAAGTATAGTGGAATTTGATGTCGGGAGGATAAGAAAATCCCTACGTAACATTTTACATGGATTCCTTTAAATTTGAATGATACGAAATTTTTTTAATCCTAACCCAGTCGCATGTCAAAAATCTATACAGCGATTAAGTAATTCTAAATTGCAAGGATAAAAACTCCAAACTAGTTCCATATAGAAACTCATTTTTTTGACAATTCCATTGATGAAATTTAGGGAAAATTACGGTGATATGAAATTGTTCGGTTTAAGTTCTTGCTTGACTTTCTTAACTCAATATAATTTTTTTAATCTTAAGGAAAGCCTAGAGTAAGATTCTTTCTCTTATGGATAATTAAAAATGTACCACCCTTTCAATAGCGATACCTTAAATTTGTGGCATTTGGTTCAGAAGGATTAGAAACAGTCCATAAAGTGATGTAACATTCCTAATACCTTTTATTAATCGTTTTATTATAATTGATAAATGTTATTATACTTGAACAATAATTTACTACATTTTTTTAAAGGAATTTTATTAAATTATTTTTTTTTTACCAAGCTGTTTAATGGTTTTTATGGAAGATTTTTTTTTTACATTAAAATCTTGTTATTGATTATATTAAGACAAAAGTTTTACATTTTAAAACCATTTAATTTAACATACCTAAACGAGTTATGAAAATAATACGTTCGAACAACTCAATAATAATTATACTAGTGATAATAACAATTATTTTTATCTCATAAAAAATATATAATTAAAAACTAAAATGTAAGAGTTGCACATAGAATAATTAATTTCAAAAATTAAAAGATAAAATTAATGTAATTCTAACACGTACTAGGATGAGTCAAAATAGAATCTAATGCATTTATATGTTATTTTAATGTTAATTAGTGACCGCCCAGCAATTGAACACCTTTTGTATGTAAAATTACTTACTATTTTCTCGGTACATGATGTCGATAATATAAATGTATAGTTTCAATAACACGTTAAAACAAATGTCAATAAATATGAAGATAAAATGCTGTCAAGAATGAACTTAACCCCTTAATAGGTATCAGAGTAATACGAGTAACATCCTTATATAATTAAAATAGAATCGGGAAGAAAAAAGAACTTCGATTAAAAACATTCACTTGTAATCGAATCTATTTAATATTACTGTTATTTCATACTAGTTAAAATAGAGTACACAGTTAATTTAAATACATCAAGATTTTTATCAGCTTTTCAAATATAGTCGCACAAGATCTAACAACAGTATCTGTTAAACCGATTCTTACTGCTTAGGTTTTTTGAGATTATATTATCTCGCGAAAGCCTATTACCGTTCAGCAGCAGGTGGTCTTATCCATTTTTAGAAATGTTAATTTAATTCCAACAGCCATAATATACCGGCAACACGGGGCTTGAAACCAGGAAATACTTTACTGAACTACTTACTATTAATTATAGACAGTTCATAATATTAAATGATCTTCAAATATGCATCGATACGATAAAAATAAACCAGAAATACTTTTATAAAGTCAGGAATGTACTAAAATCTTGTTTTTTCATCGTACATCGTAAAACATGAAAAGCTGCAAAATGTTAATCGGATAATTTTAAACAATAAATTGCAAGTAATAATATTTTCTTTAAATAATTTTGGAAAATTTAATTTATTTTAAACAACGGTGGCTGTTAAATCAATTACTGTAAATTTTATCTTTAATAATCTGCACATATACGAACACATATTGTTTGTTGAAGAATCTTTATTTGTTCAACAGACAAAACGAACAGCAAAACTTTTCGTAGAGTTATCTATCCACAACTACCATGCAGCTAAGAAGATATAGTTGGTCGGGTAGCTTAAGAGTTTTGAACGGTGGAGATTTATAGCCACCAATGACAGAAGACGACCGACCAGTCAACATCAGCACAACAAACGCATCGAAAACTATTCTGCTCAATTATTGTTTACGGTAGTATAACATTGACAAAAACAGTACACACTAGTATAAAACAATTGTTAATTATACTTAAGATATACCTTACTCATACATAACTCAAGATATAAATCTATCCTCATGTTCGCTTTAGCTAGCTACAATTTTAATTAAAAATAATTAAATTATGACACTTACTGGTCGCGTATTCCAAGTGATAAAGCAAATATCTTTACCCCTTTTATGTATTGCGTTTTTACATAACATAATTAGCTTGAAACACTTTCAAAATAATCGTTATTCTTTAAAAAATTACCCTTATTTACAGTATCTAGTGTTTTTTTTTTTTTTAATTTTGAGCAAAAGATCGCAAATCATTAGCATTTGAAATGGTTAAAATCATGACGCTTTAATAATAAACTGATGTTTACAACGCTTGAAAGTGTTGATGCTACAAAAAAAAAAACATTTCAGGTGGCTGCCCAGGAATCATTTTACGTATATCCATAAATGAGATTAAAAGAGCTAAAAAAAACTCCAATATTTGATGGACGGATTACGTGACGGATGTTATTAAAGGAAAACAGATGTCAACTTTTTCTAGATTATGGAGGGTATTATGTGAGCAACTGAATTTCCTGTTAACAGTTTGCTCTTTGCCTTTAAACTTTGTTATCATTGTCAGACTCAACCGATGTGACAGTAAATGGTATCTACCGCATTTAGTTCGTAGCAGAGCGGGGTGTGGATTTCCGCTCCTCACAATGAGGTATTCCGCAATTATATCAGAATGAGGTAATAACCTAAAACTAGCAACGATACAACAGCTTTAAAGAAACGGAACAGATGCTATTGTTAGAATTTAGCTGAAAGGTGTGTACCGTATACTGTTTTTAGAGATAACTATTTATTCATATGTATGACGAATAATCCATTTTCTCAATAAAATATTACTTAATTCATATCCGGTATGAAATATCGTGCGAACCGGAAGCTAGACGATATGAAATCCTTTCATATTTTATGTTTACCACTTAAGTAGATAACTAATTTTCAGCTTCGAACAGAATTTACATAGTATTATTTTTCCTGTATAACAATTCACTTAGAAGTTAAGCAACAGGTTTTCCTACTTTCTGGGCCAGTACATTGTTTATAATTTCTTCTTTTCCCTTACATCATTTTCTTGATGAATCATCTATTTTAAAGTGCATTCAATCTATGATCTTTACGATTCTCTTTCATTTTCGATAAGACCATTCACA
>JAAAKQ030263597.1:0-10726 GCA_010016005.3 Zanna intricata | reverse complement strand
ATCTTTACTAGGATTTGAACCTCAGAACACTCGACTTCGAAATCAGCTGATTTGCGATGTCGCGTTAACCACTAGACCAACCCGGTGGGTTACAGAATAATGGTAGCTATGGTAAGTAAAGTACAAAGATCATGAACTTTAACTTCAAGGCGAGGAAACTTATAAATGTTTATTCATATTTCTTAAAAATGATTGATATCTAATTTAAATATAATTTTATGTTTGTTAATGTGCTACACCATATATGGTAATTCACCACAAACGTGATATGTTAAAGTTTAGGCCATATTTACTAATAAATAGTTTTAGTTTGATGTATGAGTTAAAAAATTGTGCACTCAACACTTTGTGCTTTTTATTCCGGTTTTTTAATGCTATAATATAATATATTTTTTAAAAAAAACTGCTACTGTCATAAAAATTCAGGATATATAATTTACAGATATAGTAAAATAGAACCTGCAGGTGGAATTTACTTCTCAAAATAAAACCAAAAAACCATCATCAAGAATTAAAACCAATTTACGAGTATGATGAAATTTTGTCTTGAAAATGAGCTGGATGTAAAAGGCAGTTTACATCTTGTCTATTTAATACATGGTTCAAGATACACAGAATGTCTAAAAAGTTCCCAAACTAAATTAAATAAAAATACAGATTTAAAGATAAATGAATTTACTCACATCAGTCCTTTACATAAAACGCTTCTCTAGTTATATTTGCTGCAGCACTGGTGGAGCCTGTCAAAAGCTCTGGAGAAATCACTTTGTGGGACTAACTTCAACTGCTTGGTGCTAGCTCTTTGGATGGCCAGAACATCATAGAAAACATGACCTTTTGTCTTCAACTTGAGTTTTGGAAACAAATAATTATCTGCTACAGCCAAATCAAGTAGACAGGGTGGGGGTGGGGTCAAAAGACAGTGATTTGATTTGTGGTGTAATAATGTGTTAAAACTGTTGCCATGTGTGCCGAGTTGCAATTGGAAAGTCCAACTGCCCGATCCCAGCAATTGGACTGAATTCAACAAATGTGATGCATCAGGCATTTCATTACATCTAAATAGATTTTAGAATTCATGGCTTGACCAGTTGCGTGGACACTTTTGCAATGTTTTCGTCGTGAACTGCAGTTGACTGTCTTCTGCTTTGTTCATTGTCATCTCTCTACCCTCTTTAAACTGCTTCCACCACGTGGAAGTTATAGTATGAGATGCAGGTTCATCACCGAATACTTGCTGTATCAGAGAATAAATTTCAACAAAAAATTTTTGAAATCGAACAAAATATTTTATCATGTTTCTCTGTTCCATGTTGCAAGCTCGCACAAGGTCACATGAACACAATGTACACAGCCGAATATATGAGTAACTCAAGACTGGTGATGAAAGTTTGTACACACACTTGTCAGACATTGTAATACATAGTTCTTTAGTTATCCAAGAGATGGCACTATTTGTAATGATTACAAGAATTTAGTTCGGGAACTTTCCAGACATGCTGTGTATATATAGTCTCAATAAGAAATTGCTCTTTTAAGGTACCATTACAAAACTGAATTATTTTTATATAAGTATAATAAATTTTGTAGATTCTACCTGTTTTCAAGCAATAAAGCAAGGATGACATAAATTTACCAAAAGATTGTTGTTTTTTTTGCAATTTTCAAGAACACCACCATAAAATATTTAAGAAAAGATATAATTATGCAAGCCCCCCAACAACTGAATTAAATGGTTTCAAAAACAGAATCACATAATTCAACAGTTTAATAGCTTTCCATTCAACAGACCTAGATAAATTATTAATTGTTGAGAAGGGAAAATTATCACTTAATAATTTCAATTTATATGGAAATACTGAATACTACTTATGTAGCAGGTAATAATTTGAAGCCAATGTAGTGTCAGTGTAAATAAATGTTCGGCCTGTTTTATAGTTTGTAGAATTCATGTCTGTAATTATTCAGTGTAAGTTTAGATAGATGAACTGTATAATAGTTCTTAACACATCAATTAATAGTTAATTAAAAAATAATTTAAAAAAAACATAGAATAGAATAGGAAAAATATCAAGGAAGGCAATGTAAAAGTGAAGATGATGAGCACATTCTAAAATCTTGCACAAAATACCTGAATATATCAATCAACTGTTTGAAACTTGGGTACTCTTAAATTTACTGTACACAGCATTATGCAGGAGATTATGGCACACATGTAAAAATTTTAACTACAGCAAAAACTTAAAAAAAGATAAATGTCCCAAATGTTTTCACTTTTCAAATACATCAGGTTAAATAGATGATAAAACTTCTTAAAATGTTATTCACACAGATGAGGTAACTTTTATGTCACTTGTATTATGAATACATATAACTGCTTAATACTGGGTCAGAAAAAACAAATAAGTCAATGTCTTGTTTGAAATGAAATAAGAATTTATACCTCAGGTTCTTTGAAAGCAAAATATTGGCATGAATTCTGTTAAGAAATATTATTGGGTCAATTTTCTTTGTAGAGAAAACCATCATGACTAATAACCAACTGTTTCAACAAGTAATAATGTGCTTCAGCTGTTTGCTTTCTTACAATTCGATGAAGATTACAATCTGGTTGTATACCAAAAAGGATGGAGCACTGCCATCATACTTTAGGTTGAAGGGTTATAAATATGCTTAAGAAAAGTCTCCTATTTGAAAAGGCCATCAATTAATTACAATGAAACATCCGTTAACAGATACTTCTCAATAACGAATTCCTCTTAACTTTTTATCCAGTTCTTTGGGAGGGATTTTGCATTGTCCAAGAATAGTATGACTTTATAACCAAAACTTAACTTAATTTATAACAAAACTTAACTAAAACTTATGTTGGGAGGAACTGGACTGGATACTTTTAGATTAACAGTTTATAGTGGTATTAATGGATAAAACACTTCTCAATAACAGATGTGGAAAATTAATTTACCAATAAAAACTTTCAATCAGTTCTAAAAGATGAACAGCAGGAATAAAGATTGTAATTTTCCTTGTTTTATTTTATACTCAATGCAACTTATTTGTTTAACTGTTGTAAATTGCATCGCTTGTCGCCTGGATATTGATGTTATGATTTCAATCAATTCATCATCCAGTGAGATTCATCATCAGTTGTTGTACAAGTGTAATTGATTAATTAAGTGGAATGTATGTTGGAGTAATACTTTTGTTATGGTATACCATTGTACTTTTTTTTTTTGTAGTACATTTTCTACATGTATGTTTACTGTACATTCAATTTTGTGTATTTTATAAAAATTATTACAATAGTTACGCAACTTAAAATATCTCCAAATCTTAACTCTTGGTATTAAAAGAAAATGTAGCAGTTATAAATGTCTATGAAATAGAAAACCTCAGTATACAAGATATGGTAAAACGTTTTAATGTTGGGAAAACTCAGATAAGCGATATCTTGAAAAGCAAATTTGATATCCTTAAGTAATGGCCTGAAAACAGTTAAGTAAACATACATCTCCAAAATGCCAGTCCTAGCAGTTGACACTGACTTATGAATGGTTTTGCAGAGCTTGTGCTAATAACATTCCAGTCTCTGGGACTTCCATCATAAGAAATCCTTAAAAATTAATAAAGAACTTTGTTACAACAAATTTAAAGCATCAAAGGTTGGTCGTTGGTCAGTTAATTCTGAATTAGTCATAACAATTCATAGAAAAATTTTTGTGGTGATGCTGATACTGTAGAGAATTTGGTGCCTAAGAGGAAGGAAAAATGAAATGACATATGTGTTTGTTATAATGAAAGAAATATTTGATAAGAATTGTGATGATACTCGTCTTTTTTCCAAGCTTTGCCTGGCAAAATAATGTATTTGAAAAAGGATAAAAGTACAGCAAGAAGACATAAAAAAGACTCTTATGATGGTTGTGAATGTTGTCAGGTGAACTTAAAAAACCACTAATAATCGGCAAAGCCATATTTTAACGACATGAACATAAATTCATTAGAAATTGAATGGCATGTAAATGAAAAAACTTGGTGAACGAGGGACATAATGATGGACTGATTGTTAAGTTTTGGTCATAAAGTCATACTATTCTTGGACAATGCAAAATCCCTCCCAAATGTTGGCTTGTAAAATGTGAAATTGGTATTTCTTTCGCCCAAATACTATTACAGTATGGTAATTGTTTAATCAAGAGATCATTAAGAACTTTAAAAAAAAAGTAAAAAAAAGGTGTTATGGTACTTATTGTCAACAATAAAAGTTACAGATGTTGAAGAGCTTTCTAAAAGCAATAGTATGTTAAATGCAGTTTTATGGATTCAGGTGGTTATAAAGCAGGTTACTATTATGACAGTACGAAATTGTTTCATAAAAGCTGGTATTAAACCTCCGCAACCTAATCTCAATTCCAACACTGAAAATCTTTAAGAACCAAATGAAAATTCTGTGGAACAGAGTGAACTACAAGAACTTAATAAACCATTGGGAAACTACAAAGAGCACCGAAACATTGACGATATGCTCAACACAGAGGACAGATCCATTGACATCAGTGATATTTTTCTGCCTCAGACTACTTTCAAAACGAACAAAAATGACTCAGATGATGATAATAATGACAATGAACCCAAATTTACCATCACAAGTAAAGAAATAAGAAAAGAGATTAGAAAATTAAAGCAATATTTCTTATAAAAAGGATTACTAGAAGGCATAACTTTAATATCACAAGTGCAGTTGCTTATTGAAAAAAAAAATCTACCAGGATCTAGTTCAAACTAAAATAGACATCTATTTTAAATTATCTGCAAGTAAGTAAATTGGTTTTTTGTTTAAGTAATTGGTTATTTTTTATTGATTTAAATTAATAAGTTAATTCGGTTTTTTATTTTTATTTTAAGTTACTTTTTATACATGTGTTTTGATTAATATTCTTATAACTTACATTGATTTATTCTTCCATCTTCATTCTCTTATTCTATTGGTTCATTAAGTAATACAATATTATTTTTTATATTCAAATATGAACACAGAGGACAATATTTTATTTTCAGAAAAACAATAAAAAAAAAATTGAATTTTAGAAGTTGCTTTAATTAGAAACTATTTTTTTTCTTTTTTTAATTTTAATTTACATGACATAAAATAAATACACAATATTGATGTTCTATTCAAAATATTTTTTTTTCTGTACAATAGCTGAATGTAATATTGCATTCACATTTTTCTGAATAGCAGATGCTTCTAAATAATGAACAGATTGTTCCGATATTGAGAAGTTTTAATTACAAATAATTTTCTACTAATGAGGAAACTGACAGCCAGAAATAACAGCTCCCCCCCAAAAAACAAAGAAAATTCAACAAAACAATTATAAGAAAAACACTGGAAAGTATGGTAGTAGAAATTATGCTTTGATCATTAGGAAATGATCCATCCAATTTGGATAAAACAGAATATTGTTTTGATGTCAACTGCACTACAAACAAATACCCATACACATACTTATTAAAAAAAAGTAAAATATTAAATTTTTTGGTTTAAAAAAAATTCCTTTCTCTTTAAATTAAAAAGTTTCTGAAATATCAAATAGTGTAGTACTTCCTCTGAAATCCAGAGAGTTGGGCAAAAATATTTGTAAAAAATGAAATTATAAGAATTGAATAAATGTAGCCTTGAAATTTACAATTCATTTTGACACTCTGAACAACTATAAATCAAATAGACAAAAAAACTACTTTGTCAATAAGTTACAAGTCCAAAATTTATACCCGGTAGCTGTATTATGTGTCAGCATAAGTAATGTAATGGACTATCATCTATCTAACAGAAAGAGGGTTGCCCGAAATGAGAGTTAAAATTTTTTAAAAGTATTATTTTCAGAAAAACACTCAAGGATAAACATTAAGAGAACTTTTTGTGCAAAAGAAAATCATTTAATAAGTGTGAAATGGTTCAAAAAGTAAATCCATATTGCACCATAGTGATATTGCCAATTGTTATTATGTATATTATTTATTGTTATTTGTTTATCAAAAATAAAAAAAGTACTTTCTTTCAAACTTTTACTTAATTTATGAAAATCATAAGAATAATATAAAAGCAACAGAGAATTCATGAAGTATTCTCCAATGAAATTAGAACCCTCTTGCTTATTAATAATAATTTTTATTCTATCTAAAAACTGATTGTCAGAATACAGATTGCAATAATATAAATGTATTTTATACATTTTACTTACATTGAGATGTATGTCTGAAATTCATCTTCAGCTTTTCCCTGAAAGCACATTAAAAAGAGAATATCAATAGTAGTAAAGCACCATAAGTTCATGTTGCTTTGTTATAAATAAAAAAAGTAATATCATTCTGCTAGAACAATTTAGCAATATTTGAATCATATATCAAAATGGATATGCATGAATGCTTTATGTGTGCATGACATAAGGATGCACAAGCAAATGTACATAAGGAAGACTGTAATCAGAATTAAAAAAAAAAAAAATTGGTTATACATTAAAAATATTTTGTAAAACTACAAGATTATCACTAGATTCAGACTAACTATTTTGAGACAAAGCAAAATAATTATAAACTGTCTGATGAAGGAAGTTCAGATACAATATCCTTCAATTTTTTGAATACGTACTTGGCTCATATGAAGACTTAAAAGCAGATTAATTAAACTGTTGTTAAAGGAATAGTAAGGTAATGTATAGATATATCAACAATGATTTATTGTTATTTTCAAATGTAAAGCCATCTGTAATTTGAATAATATTGTGGAAGGAGTGGAGAGCTACAAAATCAGAAAACTGAATTCATATGCTATGTAGTTATGAGGTGATACCTGGCTATTAGGAAGTAGATAAAGGCCTACATAGAGATGTTTAATTGTTATTCATTTTTCATTCCATTCTGAAAATACTAACTGGAAAGTAGTCAACATTTCATAACATATTTGTAAACAAAATTATTTTACTAACTACCATCACTATTATTTCCAAATAAGACAATACTTTTCTTTTTCATCATCCAGTGAAAACGGCAAGGATATTTAACTTGGGAGTACTTGAATTACAGAGCAACACAAACGTTAAATGGGAACTAGTTAATTCTTTTAAAAAATGCAACAGGGATTATATGTATTATATTTTGACAGTACAAAAGCTGTGATATATGAGGGGGTACAAAAAAAAAATTGTTTTTTATTTAAGAAAACATCAACCCCTTCAAAGTACTGTCAATTAAATAATATGCACTTCACTTGTCCCAATGGTTTTTCCAATGTTCAAAACATTTTTATATTCTTCTGAACAAATTTCTTTTCTTAACCTCTTCTAAGTCCTGAGAATGCTTTTTTTTTAGGTTTTTCTTCATTCTTGGGAATAAGAAGACACAGAGGGCTAGGTTAGGTATTAAACTGTTATCATCATTCCATTTTTTATCAAAAACTGGTTACTCTCCACTCAGCCAGTTTGTTTCAGTCAACCTGCCCATACAGCACTGTAGTGCGTGTTGTGTGGGCAGTTGCATTGTCATGATGAAGCAGCCAGTCCTCTGATTCTCACAATTCAGATTGATTTTTCTCACTACATCACACAATCACTTCAGCACTTGCAGACAGTAATGTTGGTTCATTGTGGTACCCTGAGGAACAAATTTAACATGAATGACTTCTTTGACATCTAAAAACAAACCCCATCATGAATATCACATTTCACTTGCTGTGCTTTTTTTGGTCTGGGCAATGAAGGCTGTCTTCCATTGGGTGGTCTACTGTTTTGTTTCAGTCATAGCCGTAACACCAAGATTCATCCGCTGTTATGACTTTTGACAAAAAATTCAGGTTAGTTTGTACCTGTTCTTTCAATTCCTGGCAAACTTTCCCTCTGGTCATTGGAAAGCAGTCATGGAACATTCTTTGCTGAGACACACCTTTTGTTCAAATCTTCAGTTAGGATTCTTTGGCATGAATTCCAGGAAATTCCAATTTGTCAATTGTTCTGTGATATTCAAACATGATGGCATCATGCACTTTTGAACATTTTTGTCAGTTCTAGACGTTGAACTGAAATGTGAACTGTGGCAATAATAACAACTGTTACAATAGTACTATTACTACTATGCAATAGTATGTAAAAACTGTACAATAGTAAATCTGTTCTGATAGCTAAAATTGATTAAATAAGAAAAATTTCAAAAGGGGCCCCTTTGCTATAGGGGTAAAAATGAACAGACAACAGTTAGTATACCTAATTCAAATAATTCAAAATGTAACAGTCAAGTGACTGATAACTAAAAAACAAAAAATATACTTAGAACAAAAATAAAACGTACTTATTCCTGTTTCTTATTACACTTGTTACATCAAGAAGACTACATCTATGACTATTCCTAAATAGTTTGTTCACTCTCTTTTTGCGCCCAATTCACAATCTTAAAATTCAAGCAGTATTTATAGAATTTCAAAACCATAACTGCAAATACAATGGAATTAAATATCTAAAAACAGTCAGTGAATTTAAGAATCTATAAACATAAGTAGAGTTAAAAACAGGACCCAATTATATATTAAAAAGGAATAATATGTTGACAACCTCTTCAATTCATAAATTTGAATTACTTTGTATAAAGTCAAAAAATTTAACTTTTATTTAATTCATTGACATAACACATTCAAACTTAATATTTGTTGATAATATAAAAAAAGTGTCTTACATCAACACATACAGGAAACAAATTGACAATAAGTTACTAAAAATGACAGATAGCACTGAAATTTCACACATTTAAAAGAAAAAATTAAACAATGGCTTGTTGAAAAATTTCTAATGTATAGAACATTTTTAGGTCATTAGTATTTATAATTCCTGCATTATTATGAACAATAATTGCTTTTTTCATTTCAGTGCAAAGGGTTTTGTTAACCGACATGATTTATTTGGATGTACATAATATTTTTAAATAATTTTCAGAACGGAACACAAGGGTGGCGGGAGTTATAAGCAAAGTCTGGGTTGATGCCCCTTGCTACTGTGTCTTTCTAGTACTGGGTGGGTCATTGTTTTTAATAGGCGGTTTTAGATTACAGTTTTGGTTTATGGGCAGATTCGGTATTTGTGTTTTCATTCCTTTGGAAGTTTGGAGAAATACTGCGGTTGAATTCTGGAGGCCGGGCCTGCAAAGACTGCTGCTCCCGGCGTGATTCCCCTTCAATCCGTCCACTGAAGTCCTTTCGGTGGACGGCCTTTTGGGCTGGCAGGAATACGCCTTTCGGGCCCCTAATATTTGGCGGAAGCAATGCTTCTCCCTTTCCGGAGGGAGTAGCATGTGATGGCTGAAGTAAATTGTAAGCTTCGGTAGAAAAATGGGTGGTAGATTAGGAGAAGGTTAGCATCTTATTCGTTTTGGCTGCCCTTTATGCAGGTTTTCTGCTGGGCTCTCTGTTCGAACAACAATCTTTCGCGTTCGCGAGTTTGGGGAGGGCAATCGCCGGAGCGTAGTTCTTAGTTTATTCTGTGCGCACGTGCGTACGGAGGGGGGTTGGGGGATCTCCAGAAGTAACCGTCGAAAAAGCCAAAGCTGCCTAAGATCCCCGTTGAAACGTATCCTAACCGCGGGGGGGAAAAACTAAAATAACCCCGCAGATCAAGCGGCATCGGTCCTGACCTATTCAGGACAGGGGCTGCCTGATGCTACAATTATGAAACAGCTTACAGCGCATCGTGACGTATGGTGGCATTTCTGACAAACCATAGCGTTCCGAAGATCGTTCATAGCGCTATGTTTTGTACTACTTCGAGTTTTTTCTGGTTGCTGGAGCTCAGTAGTGCTTCCCATGCCGGGTAGGCATACGTTAGGATCGGTAGGACATATAGCCGGTATATCATTAATTTAGTCGCGGTTAAGTACCGGGTATAACGAAGCCCTGGCGGATTTAGCTTTGGCGGTCACGTATTTTACGTGTTCCGCCATTGTAAGCCGTTTGTCCAGGACGACTCCCAGTGTTTAAATTTGGCCTCTTAGGGGATTTTCTCCCCTGCGATTTCCAAATGTCTGGCCGGAGCGCGTGGTCTCTCATATGTGAACATCACGTCCACGGATTTTTCACCGTTTACCTTGATCCTCCGCATGTTTAGCCACGGTTCGACTAAATCTAGTTGTCGCTGGAGCCGTTCGAGCGCGTGGCCGCATTTCTAGATTCGGAGAAATACGCCGTGTCATCCACGTACAGCACTGTCTTTACACCCGCTGACAGCAGCATGTCGTTTGTATACGCTGTGTATAGAAACGGCGAATGAACTGCCCCCTGGGGAACTTCAGCCGTTATCACCCTGGTAGAGGAAACAGATCTGCCCACGCGGAAAACGAATCCAAAGAGATAAAACCGCAGAAATTTCACACAGCGGCCTGGGGCTGCGGTGTGCGCAAGCTTATACAGAGGGCCGTCGTGCCAGACTTTGTCGAAGGCCTTACTGACATTGAGAAAAACGGCCGCGGTCACCGCTTTTCTGAGAGTAGTCCGCGAGGAAGGAGCTGGACTCGGTTGTAAAAAAAAAACCTCCGCGACTTCCGATTCAGAAAAAGCTAAAATGCCTCGCTGACCCACTACCGGCTGGGGGAGGGGGGCTTTTTTCCTTCCCTAATCTCTTGTTCAACCTGTAAACAGAGGAGATGTCGTCGGATACTGAGGCTAGGTATTCGTTCCACGAATCCTCGC
>JAAAKQ030263564.1:0-10726 GCA_010016005.3 Zanna intricata | reverse complement strand
ACCTGAGATTGTACAAGATTACACTTCATTCTCATTCATACATATCATCCTCATTCATCCTCTGAAGTAATACCTTAGAGTATTTCCGGAGGCTAAAACAGAAAAAGAGAGATAAAGATTATTATAGGGAAAATAAGTTTTTATTAGAATAAAAAATTTATTATAAATATCTAAAAAAAAAAAAAAATAATAATAGAATTTATAGGTAAATTTTGGAATTAATTATTAATTAAAATTTACTTTTGGAATTCAGTTAACGTTAAATTTTAATTTTTCAAACTAAAAATGATTTTGAATATTTTTGCATAAATATAACATTGAACGAAAAAAATTTTCATCAAACTATATATGGCAATAACAAAGAAAAATTGATTAATAGATCTGAACTTGACAACTGAATGTGCTAAATCACACACAAATGGAATAGTTTATGTGATGAATAGAGGAAAGTTATTTCAATAATTTTTTTGTCATTATAATATACTTTAAATAAAACTTTTTGTCAAAAGTTCAATCTGATGAAATAAAAATTTGAAGGAATTAAACGTTTTGTTTTAAATTTTACAATTTTGAATAATTTTTTTAATGGTAACTAAGTTTTTAGGAAAGATCATGTTTAAAAAAGCATTATATACTTTTTTTATTGTGCAATATTAAAATAGTGTAACACAAATAAATAGACCAAGTTATTACTAAAACAATGCATTATGAACTAAAAGTTACAAAAAAGTGTCTTAAAATAAAAATAAAAAATCATTATAATTATTTAAATTGTACCCTAGTGGTTCAAAAAGGACTTTTTAAAATTAAAAGCATATGAAAAATTGATTGAGGTAACTTACAGATTAGATTGAGGTCTTATTTCATGAAAAACACATCGAATTTGTCACCCAACATTCACTTTGGTTCGATATCGCCTTCATTTTTAATACCACATTGAAGTCGAATCCCACTTGAAGTCGATATCATTCCACACTACAATCTGCAAGTCAGTTGTTATCTCTGCAGCTGCGGCTTAATTCTTAGCTCAACAAGATCAGCCGACAAAGGTGATACATAAACCCGATTTTTAGTGATACACCACAAGAAAAAATCAAGCGGGGTCAAATCTGGGGAGCGAAGTGGCCATGACCACTCGGCCACTCGGTGGGGACTCCGCCTTCACGACCAATCTACCGACCTGAAAATCGAATATCATGAAAATCTCGGCTTTCTAGGTAGTGGAGGTGCCCCGTTCTTGCTGATAGTAATGGCGTCTATCTTGGTTATTATCATCTAAGTGAGGAATTAATTAGAAAATTTTGAAGCATTATCCAGATGAACGATACTATTTAGGTTGCCTCTTGAAAGAATAATGGATCGAACAGTCTTTGTTTGCTTAAGGCAAACAACATATTCGAGCAACTTTGTAGTCATCTGTAATGTGTTGAATCATAGTTACGTTGAATTGCAGTTTCTGACTGCAAATCGTAAAACCAAAACACACAGCGTGCACTTTCCGCTACAGTAAATCTGTACATTTTTAGCAATACTTGTGACAGCACTGGTGGTAACAAATTCTTTACTAATGAACTACCGCTGAATATCTTTTGCTGTGAAATGAGATACCTCAACCGAACCTGTAACTTAACTAAATAAATTTTTAAATGCTTTTATAGTTGTGAAGTCCTGTTTGAATTTCTTGTATGAAGTAGAGTATAAACAATACTAGCCTAGGCTATAACAGACTAGTCTGACATATTCTTCCACTCCTACTCTGATTTGAACGGTTTGGATTATTTTTACATGTTATTGTTATGACAACAGAATTCAATTTACAAATTTCTTTCTTTATTTACTAACTGAATTGTTTATTCAATTTCTTTTTATACATGAAGTAAGATAGGTAAAGTAAGATACTGTGCAATTCCAAGATTATCGTAAGATGTTAGCATTTTTTGTAATTATGTAAGTTATGTTCCCGCCATTATTCCTTTATTTATTTTTTTCACCAGTCGATTATAATTGATGTAAACTAAATAATTTTTAATTATTATTTAAATACTTGTTTTTTTTTTGTTTTTTTTTTTTTATTATTAAAGAGCAGGGTATTTATGCAATACATACATAAAAATTAAACAAAAATAATATTTTATGTCGCTAATTATTTTTTAAAAAAAAACTACAAGAAATAGAATGAACAAAAAACAATTAACATGTAAAAAAATTTTTTTCTATTTTTATGTTTAGTGATTGGTGTTATTTTTTTTTAACCATTATAACAGTATATATAAAAGGTTAATTACATTATTATTATTATTTGGAAAATCAAATAAAAGAACATGAAGGACTTAAAAAATAAAAATTTAATTTAAACTTAGTATTCAAAGATCATTAAACTGTAGGGAATGTTATTATAAGATAAAAAAAAATGTAAAAAAAATTGTAAGTTCAAAGGAGGAAGTAATTTTTTTCACTTTGAACAGTTGGTATTTTTTTTTTTAATCTTATTTTAAGAAATAGAAATAAAAGTAAATTTCCAGTGTAATCTCAACTTTTTGAAATATGAAATACACTTAATTTTAACGCATTTACAATTGTAAAAACTTCCGTTTTAGAATCAATTTTAAAGCGATAAAATCTTAGGATTTTTTTAATCATTTTTATAAGAAGATAATATTACAATGATTAAGGAACTAACAGTTATGTTTAGCTTAAGAGTATATCTAAAAAAAAAGTCATAATAATGTTAAAAATATATAATTATTAAAATATGTACAGCTAGTATGTATATATTTATTGTTTTATAAAAGAAGCAGAATTAATTAATTTAAACATTATTATATATATATGTTAATATTTAACAAGCTTGTCTACATCTGGTATATGTTAATATATATTTTGATAATTACCTGTCTATTTATTATTTAATTTCATAAACATTTTCAACATCCGTTTCATTTTAGAATACTATTGAGTTCCGGTTAGGGATAATAAAGTATTAACAAAAATAATTTACTCTCATATCTGATTATTTTACGAGTTTAATTAATTTTACCCTTCTATCTATGTAATACTGACTTTTTATTGCAGATAATGCATTTACAGTTTACTATAAGTAAACAATTAAATAATTTAAATTTATTTTTGAATAGATCTGTCGTCAGAGTTTCTGTACAGTTTGTATTAATTAAAATAAAATCCGTATTTTAATTACTATTAACTAATTAAAAATAATGATGATTTATTTTGCAAAGTTGAATAAATATTTTTTACAATTAGGTACTGTTTTTTTTTTTTCGTGCTGCCCAAGATAATACTATAAGTCTATATTATAACACAGGTTTTACCGATTTAAATCCTTTTTGTAATAAAATTATATAACTAAGGAAATTAAACGATAAATAGTAAAATTGCATTAAAAAAAGCCTGCAGCTTAATTGAATTGGTATTAATTACATTAACTAAAGAAATATTTATAGACAAATAATTAAAAATTGTGTAATTTATCCCTCAAATTTTGCCTTGTTTTATTTTTTATGAAATTTCAAGCTATGCTTGGTAGGATAACTCCAAACAGAAATACCTCCACTGTTGTTTTAATCGTATCTTAATCGATGTACGAATGCATTTTTTCTCTCTAAGCTTCCATCCCCATCCCTAACTCCAAATTTCCCTTTAGTAAGCCAAGTTAAACCGGAATTAAATCTCGTTTTATTTTGTTGATGGTTTTTAACAGTTTCAATGAGTATTTTTATTTTTATTATTATTTTACTTATCTATTTTTTTTTTTGGTAAATATGGTTGTTTCGCTAAAATCGTTACAATTTATTATACCCATACATAAAAATAGAATGCCGACCTCCGTGGCGCGAATGGTAGCGTCTCGGCCTTTCATCCAGAGGTCCCGGGTTCGAATCCCGGTCAGGCATGACATTTTTCACACACACTACAATTCATTCATTTCATCCTCTGAAGATATACCTTAATGGTGATTCCGGAGGTTAAAAAAAATAAATAAATAAAAAAAGTAATATAATATTGATGTAACTACTGAAATAGATTTCAATAAAATTCATGAGAGATAAAACTGTATGATCTAATAACTTTAAACGACAATGTGTCAATAAATGTGTAATCATATTATTGTAAAATGTTGGAAATATGTTTATTTCCGAACATAAATATTCTGTTTGTCGGAGGCTTTTAAAATTATTCATTATTCTTTCTACTGTATAAATATCGTTGCATTATATACTATAACAAAAAAAAAAAAACACAAAAGCAATTGTATAAAATTGATAATAAAAAAATATAGCTTTTTTTAGTTCTTAATGATGGTAAATTAAGAAAAACAATAGTGAGGTAAATTATAAATTGAATGGAACGTCACGCGTCTGTTTATTACTGATGGTTGTTCATTACCGTTTATGTTTAATTTTGTTATTATGGTCGTAATTAAATGGAAAAATTGTAACCTAAATATTTTTAAACTAGGAAAACGGAGATAAAACTTAACTGTAAAAAATGTTTAAATTTTTTATTAAATTATTAAAAAATTTGATTTTTATTCTAATTACCTAACTTTAAGAGGTCATATCGGATTATTAGGAAAAATACTAACGAGTTTCAGTGTTCCTAAGTTCAGTATTATACATATATAACACTGTTCTTTTCTGTAAAAAATTTGGATTCATAATACGAAAATTTCTATTATTAATGTATTGTAGATACATTTAATATTTTATTTAAAAAATTAAAAAATTTAATGTTAGGAAAATGTTTTTTTCAACCCAGAAAATAGAAAATTAGAACAATACAAATTATAAAGATATTTTTGAAGTCGGCAAAAATGTACATTTCATTTTGTGTTAATTTGTGTTTCTCATCTTGTGGTTTGAGATTGTAAGTAGATCCGCGGAACATTTTTTTTTTTTCATTAAACTTTATCATGTTGTTCACACTTGGAATATTTTTTTATAAACATTTCAGGCTCACAAGGCCCTTGGTTTAAGTTTCCAATAAACACATATTATAGGTGTCTCAAATATATCTGTATATTCCGATTAGTCCTGAAAAAAATATTGATTGAAAATTCCTCGTCCAAACTCGGGATACGAAGTTCTTCCTTCTGTCGAAGAAGAACTTATCGAATTGTTTGTGATTCGTCATTCAAAATGCTGTTTCATTCTATTTATTTAGTAAGTTATTGCTGTAGTAATTATAGATTCTTAATGATTAAATTATTTAAAACTATTTAACTGAAAGCAGACTTCTTTTTTTGAAAAAAAGAAGTAATTATCGATTAATGCTCTCGATCTGTATCTTATTTACAGGGCTCTTTGCTCAGTACAATAAAAAAATGATGGTTAATAAAAAAAATAAAAAACAAATTACACTGCTTTTATTCATTTAATTTCCTAGCTATTGAAGCTTAATAAAATCAATAGAATTTATGGTATTACTTTCTATTATCTTTCATTGTTTCCGTTTTCTTTGTAACCCATCTTCCATGTTTTCATAAACCTAATTAATTTCTGTTTGGAGGGCATTGTCAACGACTTTTTCCTACTTTCCAATCCTTTTTTCCGTCGTTCATCATTTCTAATACAAATATAATTCAACAGTACACTTTATCACTCTTTTATCTTTGTGACTTTCGAAAAAAAATAGGATAGAATAGGTATATAGAGACAAGTAGATAGGTACACGATCGTAGGTGTAAGAATAGACCTGCGATCTATTTTTCAGACTGTTCTTTTTATCAGAATCTAAACCCATTTTTGGAATTTCTTGTTTGAATTCAAACAAAAAAGTTTGTTTGAATAGTTGAACAAAAAAAAGATTACTGACGATGAGTTGCGAAGGTATGCAATTCCGCAATCCCCATGGGGTTGTGTCGGACTCCGAATCAGGAAGTCCCAGCTATAAAAGTGACTAGCTGGGACCGCCCCCAGCTAGTCAAACCCAGCGAACTAAAAAGCCTGGCTGAGCGACTAAGCAGATTCCACAGCCTGCCCCCTACCGACTAAACCTCCCTCACCGCTTTTCTCCGCCCCAAGACTGGACCCGCAATAAAGCACAACGTAATCTCTGGAGATTTTCTGGAATCTTTTATTGGAGATGTTATCAACACTCATCTTCTCGACATACCTCAAACAAAGGAAAACAGAAAAAACGCATTCACCCATATAATCAACCATTCACTCAGCATTCGAACCTGTCCCCGTACATCATCATCATTGCCCACTCCCGGTAATGGCGAACGATGACTCAATAGAAGTCTGTCCTTCCCCTTGACTCCTTCGTGTCTGTGTATACGACCCCTCACTCCAGCCAAAGTGGGGAAGGAGTCCCCGTGCTTCATCACTGCACCCCATCTCCATAGAAGACGCGATGCAGCTCCGCAAAGAGCTAGAGCTGTCCCCCCCACATGACCATTCTTCTCTTTCTCAGTTGTCCCATTACTTATTGTAATCTAACATTAATAAATTACCTCAATAAAAATTATATATGGAATAATTCTATTTTAGAATTTAAATAAATTTAAAAAGGAATAAGTTAAAAGATTTGTTTTTTTATTGACGGGATGTGTCAAGGAAATTTCATTTTTTTAATTTAGAAATTTTGATTTCGATACAGTTTTCCACACATGTTAAAAGTAATATTACCTTCCTAAATTATAAACATTTAAGATAATGTACATTAAGTATTGATTTATCCTAAACTCATAAATCACAAAAGGTAGAATAACAAAAGGTCATTTACAAACAATCTAGAATACAAAAAACAGGATACATAACCTACACTAAAAACCAGTAGAATACAAAACCTAGTAATCACAAAAAACCTAGAATCACAAAAGGAAGGAATAGATTGTGTAACAAATATTAAAATTTATTAAATATGATTAAAAGTATATTTAAAAAATAATAATAATAATAGTAACACCAATAAAATTCATAGTATAGTGTGTTTAAAATTACGTAAATCACAATAGTATCTTTTTTAATATTTATTCACTTAAAAATTTGATTACATACTAAAACGTTTTTACTGGCATGTAGTAAGGATTCTTTGCAGTTAAGAAATTCTTGGGTTAACAAGTTTTTTAAATCAAAGTGTATTATTTATAATATATACTTTATTTTATCTATTTTATGATTAACTCATCATATAAGCTCAGATATTACGAGTAGAATTATTGAGTTAAAAATTTTTTGCATACGAAAAATGTTAGTAATATGCTTGGATCGAGATTTGAACCCTGGATTTTCTGAATGAAAGATTCACGAATGAAAGACGCTACCATTCATCGGAAGCGCAGTGTATAGCGTTTGTTTTAGGAAAAAATCATAAAAAAAATTGTTTAAAAAAAAGGAAGAATTTTTATCTCTCTAAACGTATCCTTTGGATTAATCTATATCTTGCCTAAATTACAAGTGCTTCTTAAAACATGTTTAAATTTTCTAGTACTAAAATTACATCCACCTCAAATAATTCTATTATTTGTAAAATAACAGTGCCTGATTTGAGTATTGTCGATGTATACTAGTGCTGAGAAAATTAATACTTTTTTCAACAGTATATAAATTTTAAAGTACTAACGTTTTCATTCTGTATTAGATTCAGTTAAAAATTATTATCTAAATAAAAATTTCAGCTTACTGGGACTAAAATAAAGTTCATTCTGATGTATTTAAAGATCTTATTTTTAGTTCTGATATGAGTTAACGTGAGATGGTTTTTTTTTTTGCTCTGAATGTTAACTTTTCTGGATAAAGTAAGATAAATGTCGAAATAGACGCGGACTAAAGATCAGAATATCCCAATAGATTGCGTATTATGTGATTTTTATTAGATTTTCTTAACACACTAAATTTATTATTACAAATGAATAATTGAACAATTATTCCTTAAAAGCTAGAATGTATTATGCATTACTTTACGATATTGTTACAGTATATAGCGATGTATATTGATAAGGCTATTTTGTAAATGATAATGAATACCAGATTTTAGGTATCTGGTTTCTCATCGGAAGAAGTAAATTAAGTCGACCTGTCTGTAACAGTAGGATAGGGCAGTGAACAGTAGTGCAGTAATAGAGAGAGGGTGGTCGATGTAGAAGGAGATGGATGAGGCAGAAGCGGTTGCACGAGGCCGGGAGGCCGAAATATTGATTAATTAAGAGGGGGTTTGCGGTTCCTCGAAGAAGGAAACCGACTCTAATACTGACAACCGTGACTAGTATTAGGCTAGTTAATGCTTTAGATTTTATATCGAAATATATAGTGTACGATATATATCGAATAGTAGTGGTCACTACTAAATACAGCCGGCTAAGCAACCGGTTCACAAGAATCAATCTCCTGATGCAAGATAATCAATGTAATGAACCCGCGATATTACGGTACGAATTTGTACGATGTTATACGAATATTACCGAGTCGCTTGGACGTGGTGGTGTAGCTTGCCAGTTGCTGGTTGAACGCCGAACTGTACGTTAATAAAATCGCGGCTAAATTTAAAACCGGTCGTGTTGTGTGCGTGGTATATTTTTCTCGTATAATTATATTGTTAATTATTACTTAATTAAATAAATGAATCTATAAAAGATATGATAAATTTAAATAATTTATTTAACAACATAATTATAATATATTATCTACGTCGTTTTTTGTAACGATTAAATCGCGTAGTTATATTATCGTAATTTAAAAAAAAAAATATATATATATATATAAATTTTAAAAATATTTAAAATAATTTGTGATTTTTGTAATTTATTATTATTATAATAATAATAAGATAAATTAGTCATCGAGTTAAGGATATAAGCATAGTTTTCATTGGATTTATAGGAAGATTTGTTGCCATGTGATTTAGTGAATGGTACAATTAAAATATATCTTCGTATAAACAACTGGTTAGTATTAATTTTATCATTAAAAAAATAACATATATATTTATTATTAATGATATTAAACAATACATATGATTAAAGTGTTTTACCTAAAATATTTTCATTGAATCACTGGATTTATAAAATCACATTTATGAGTTTCGTAAGAAAATTTTTAAAGTAGTGGAAGATTTGGTGTATCTGCAAAAATGTGATTTAGCGTTATGGTTATAAAACCATAAACCATATATTTTATTAATAGATAAAAAATATTTTAAAACATAATTTAAATTAATATTAATAATTTTAATTTAATTTTTGTCATTATAAATTATGTTGGAAGTTTATTAATTAGTGTATATTTATTGTTATATTATTTTTTTTATGTATTTGTATCTTACTTTTTTATATTACTTACATATTTTTCATTACATTTTCTATAAACATTGCATTGTTGAAAATTTTAAATATGGTGTGTTTTTTTTTTAGAATATTTTTATAATAAAGAAATTAGAAATTAATACATTTCATTTGAAAAATATAGAATTGATGACGGAAAGTTAGGGTGAGTTTTTCTATAAAGTTCCAATTTTTTTTCTTTTTTATTTTTTTTTTAATACAAAAGAATGGAGGTATACTGTAATTACTTTTTATTCCAGAACTGATATGATGTTAGTAGATTACAGTTTTTCATTATTTAACAGCTTTTATTCTAGTTTTAAATTGACATTAGATCTGTTTGTATATTAATTTTTTTGTTTTTTTTTTTCATTTATGAAAAAATGGAAATTTAATTTTGATTATAATTTTTCTTTTTCAATGTTACAAATTATATTTGATTTTTCGTTACCATTTAAAGATTAAAAATGAAAAATGTTTTATTTTATATATTAATTAAAAAAAGTTAAAAATAAATTTACCCATTTATCAGTTTTATTTATTTATTTTTTTTTTAAATATACGCGAGTAGGTTTATAAAATTATAACAGATTATATTTTTAAAAGAAATTTACGTAAATAATAAAATGTTTCTTCTAATAAAATAAGAAGATTAAATTCCGTGTTGTATTACAATGTATGTGTAGTATTATGATACACTAAGTATATACAACACGTTTGTGTTGAACAGCTTTACTCTTAGAATACCCATCGTTCATTAAAATAAATCATCTTTTTAAAACTAATTTATGAATACTTATTTTGTTAAGTAAAGTTTTGTAATTTAATAAAAATAGTTTTGCTTGTCTAATGATATATATATATATTTTCTCTGTAGAGAATACTAAATTAAATAAGAATGACTCGGTCGTCTTGTTTTTGTGCTGATTAACTTTCACGTTACCAGTCACAAGATGCTGTCGTAGCTTTGTTATAATCTGACAACTTAATAATTAGGTTTAATTTGAACTACACAAAAATCTATTTATGTTTAACAATCTTTTTTAAACGAATATTTAATAATATTTAATGATAAAATACTAAATGACTTATAGATAACTTTTAAAACCGTAAGGTTATATCGATAAGGTTGTTTTTTTTTTTCGTTTAACTACAACAGAAAATAATATTTCTAATAATATTTTTGTGCTGACAGTCAGTTTTTGTTTGTAACTTGTAGAAATATGTTAAAAAATCTTATCTTGAGAAAGAGTTAACAAATTATTAACAACTTTTTCTTTTTTTATTTTAATAGAAATCATCTTCTACAAATAAAATGAACATAATTATTTTATTTTCGTAGAGTTCGATTGAAATGTGTAAATTGTTTTCGTCTTATATTACTTTGATATTTCACTATTATTATTTACATAACGTATGTAACTAACATATATTTAATTTTTT
>JAAAKQ030263553.1:0-10726 GCA_010016005.3 Zanna intricata | reverse complement strand
TTCATACACGCTACAATTCATTCATCTCATCCCTCTGAAGATATACTTAATTGTGGTTCCGGAGGTTAAAAAAAAAGAAAAGAAAAAGAGGATGAAGTGTAATCTTGTACAATCTCCGGTCGACCACTCCTGAGAAGTGTGGTTAATTGAAACCCAACCACCAAAGAACACTGGTACCCACGACCTAGTATACTTAGATTAAAAAGTATTAATTTTACCAAAAATTCGATATAGATATATATCGATCCAGAATAATATATTAAGTTTACACCAGATCACCACGAGACATGTACCAACGAATCGAGATTTTCCGCTAGTGATCGATATATTCGGGTGCTAAGCTAAGGGGGCAAAGTAAAAGAAAGCGGCCCTTTATTTGATTAAAATCGTAAAAAAAATGCTTACTTTTTGGATGTAATATTTTTTTAACTGTAATATTAGAAAAACAAAATAACTGCTAAATTTTTTTGTATACAACATTAACAAATTTTGAATTAAAAAAAAAAGAAAATATTTTCTAATTTTTAAAAAAATTTTATTAGGTAAAATCATAAATTTTTGTATGAGGATAAACTTTTACTAAAAATTACGAAAATCATTGAGATATGAAAAATAAAATGTTATAAACATAAATATTAATGATAATAACAGTACATAAAATCATACAAGACTATAGTTCAAGAAAAGAAAAAGATTATTAATTTAAGAAAAATTAATTCTGTTTAAGGTTTAATATGTATAAATTTTTAATTATTTCCTTTACACCTGAAATAAATAAAATTTATGCACGTTATCTGCAATATATTATATTACAAAAATATCTGATACCGGTTGAAAAATAAAATTATTACCCTAATTTATCATGAAGTAATTTATTATTCTAAAAAAATATAACTTTGTGTTTAAAACCGTTTTATAACATATTTTATAAATTAGGCTATATTTTATTAATTTTTTGTTTGTTTAAAGTTGACAAAAAAACTAGAAAAAATATAGTATACTGAATAAAAAAATTAACTAATTAACAAACACGCAATCTATAATGTATTACTACTACTATCTCATGTTACATATTGTAATTATACAGTATTAACATTGTTACTCGCATTATATTGTGTAAATAGGAGTAACAGATATTAAGAAAAAAAAAAAAGATACAATATTAACATAATTTATATTTTATATTCTCTTAAACAAGCTGCTAATTCTTCTGAACAGCATTTTTATGAGTTTTATATAATCTATTAATTAGCCTAAACGATGTGTTGTAACAAAAGAAAAAATAAATTTATACAAAAATTATTTCGTTTTAATAATTGAATTAATGTAAAAAATAATAATAATTTTAATTATCCGATATATAAGTTAAATAGTATAGTAAATAATAAAAAGCATGTAATAAATACATGTCAAGATTTTATAAAAACTTATCAAAATACATATTTATTTATATTTATTAATTCTATAATTCAGTAGGGTCTAAGACCATGAAATAATTACACCACCACCTTCAAGGATTTTCCTGTTTGATTAAAATAATAACTTATCTTTAAAAACAATCCGTCTAAAATTTTATAATTTGAGGTAAAAATTAAGTTTTTTTTTTTTTAAATTGGATTTACTTCCATCTCCTCTTAAAGATGTTTATTAATACTTTAGGGCCAGGAGTAGAAAGGCCATTGCTCAGCATCTTCTAAACCAAGAAAATTTTGAATAAAATATTCCCGGACGCATTTTCATTTTGAAATCGGGTTTATTAAATGCAAAAAAAGGAAATCTTAATAAAAATTTAGGGATGAATAAAAATAGGTAAAACAAACATAAATTCAGAAGTTAAAAATGATTACAAAGACTATTACAAAGCTATGAAAATAGGTTCCATCAGAAAAAAAAGAGCCAAATTCTTTGTCCACAACCGACTTGTTGACCCGAGATGGTGAGTCAAAAACTACAGGACAGTACTAAAATAACAATATATATAACATAATAGGAAAAAAAGAATTTTAGACAAAATTGAATTATGATCAATACTAAAATCCAAATTTAAACAAAATCAAAATTTAAATTAGGAAATCCGTTAAATTAAATTTAAAATTAAAATTATATACATATAAATATATATTTTTTTTTGTTTATAGTCGCATTAACGATAAGAGTCACTAGCGACTTAAATAAAATTGAGTGTTCATACGTAATTATGACATATTTATTCCGGTTCAGTAAACTTTTCACATCTGAACTCAGGTTTCATTGACGACGAATAGTTGCAAATACTGAGCAATCCAGGGGTAAGTAATTTACGGACCATTTTACATTGAACGCATCACAGTTGTGCTGAGGAGAAACAAATAGGTGGGCGTGGGTTAGCTTTGTGTCCCATTCCTCAGCCGCGTTAGATTACTTGGTTTCTTCTGTTGTTTGGGATACAGAACAAAGGTTCTAAAGGTTTTTTGAAGGCAAACCTTTAAAACGTCTACTAATTCGAAGACATTCTCCTCAATACCGTGCAAGGCCGTGGAAGGATTCAGCAGCCAAAACTTATTCCACTGAGTACGTAGTTTGACACGGACCGCCTTCGGGGAGTCGCTCTCAACGTTAATACCAGTCTGAAGCAATTTATTGCTGTTATCTTGGGATCCTCATCAGCTTTTTCGTTCCCGAGGATGCCGCAGTGACATACGATTACCACTGATCTGTTTACACTTGAGAGGATGTCATACAAAATTTGAATGACAGGTTCAGATCGTCTGCAGTTCAATATCTCAAGTACACTTCGAGAGACAGTTTTTATCAGGAAGCTATCATCACTACGGGGCTCAATAACTCTCAAGGCAGAGTAAATTGCGCAGACCTCGCAAAAAAACACAGGAAAAGGCACTAAGCTTATATATTATCTCGTTATCAGGGACTACACTCGTCGGCCGCGACAGAACCGTATACAACAGAACGTACGGCTCTGTACACATGTGTACAACCGTTGTACTCACACATGAGTGTGTGTATGTGTTTGTGTGTTTTTGTGTAACCGTTGTAATTCTTAGCCGTCTCGCTAAACTGATCCCTAGCAGATCGGTTATGTGGGTCCCGTTTAGGCCTTCCAGGTGGTAAATATTCAATATTAAGAGGTGTCCACTATAGAGCAAGGTGCTGTATAATTTAAATAAAGTAATTCATAAATGTATCGTTAAACATAACATTAAAAAAAATATATATTTATACTAAATGTAAATATAGACTATTTAAACTAATACATATTAAAAACCTCTATGAATACAACCCCTATAACTCCCTATAATTGTGAAGGAATGAAAGACCTACACATTTAACAATTTATGCCGTCAGAGTTCGCAATTGTTAAGATGTGATCCAATAAGTTGGGCTTACTGATACTTTTTTGTATAACACTTTTTACTGAAATTTTTGCAGCATCGTAAAATCATAAAAGTTTTGAAATACTAATAAAATCTCTATTTAATAATCATATAAAATATTATTTGATAATTAATGTTAAAAAATTCAAATTATTATTTTTTTTTAATCTAATTATTATAATTTATTTTTATTTTTGATGTGAAAGTCTTAAAAATTACTTTACATAATTATATTACCTGAATGAAGTAAGGAAGTCGTTATTAATATATAATGCCACAAAAAAAAAAAAAAAAAACGGCTTTTAATGTAAAAAAAGTTGCTTCTAGATTAATAGGTTAAGGATTTCTAAAAAAAAAAAAATACAGCCGGTTCCGTGACGCGAGTGGTAGTGTCTCGGTATTTCATCCGGAGGTCTCGGGTTCGAATCCCGGTCAGACATGGTATTTCTCACACACGCTACAATTCATTCATCTCATCCTCTGATGGTATACCTTAACGGTGATTCCGGAGGTAAAAAAAAAAAAAAATTGTTCGTGTATGCAAGAATCAGATGTATTTTTATTGGTAAGATAAATTCGAAAAATACAAAATCTTAGATCGAAGATTAGTATAATGTAAATAAATTGATAGAATTGGAAAAATTGTGCCTTTTATGTAGTTTCTTAGACAGATGTCAGTAGATCTTACCCAAATATTACACCAATTTGGTTAAGCATCAGATTCCAGAGGAATTCCAACCAATTTACTATAATATTAATTAATGTATTTGTTCAATAAAATAACATTTAAGTGTTTCCTACAAATTTAAAAATACAAATAAAACAGATGTTACGATATATTTCATAATTTTATACGTCCTATAAATCTACTTAAAATAGTGTTTTGTGTTTTTGCGGTTTTGTTATGTAGGATTAATTTTGTTATCCAAGGTTATATTATAAATGGTAGTCACTTTGGCATGTTACGATTGAATAGTAAATTTTTGCGAGTTAATTATCAACAGCAAATCTACATTTTAGTAAAAATTGTAAATGAGAAAAACAAATATATGCAAAAAATTTGCCCAATCATAAATTAAAATAATAAATTTCATAATTATATTGTCTGCTTTTCATTATTATTATTACTACTACTACATAGAAATGTCTGGTTTGTACTATATTTATTAAACAAACACGCACTCAAGTATGAATCAGATATCATACCGCAATTTTAATATCAAATTCACTAATCTAAATAAATAATTTACATTTCAATAAAAAAATAAAATTAATTTTGTATTTAAACAGTATAATTTCAGTATTTTTCTATATTATATATACCGGGTTATTCAAAAAGATAAAACAAATTTCATGTTTTATTAAGGAAAAGTAATAGTAAGTTTTAACTAAATCACAAATAGTTCTTCTCATAATCAAATCTCATTTCCTGTCTTAAAAGTGTTCAATGTAACCACCGGCAGCATCACGGATGACATCAAGGTGATAAGAGAATCCCTCCCAGATTCGTAGCAACATAATACACATTCACCGAGTTGATCGCAACTGACATTCGATGTTAAAGGTCATCGATGTTTGGGGATAGCGGTGGACAAAAAAATACTTTAACATATTCCCACAAGAAAAAAAATCACTTACAGTTAAATCTGGAAATTTCGCAGGCCAAGAACAAAGAATAAAATCTTGGACATCGTTTCGGACAATCCATCGTCGAGCTTTTTTTCATTCAAAAAAGTTCGTTCCATTAGGTGCTAGTGAAGCGGTGTTCCATCTAGGTATAAAATTAAGTCATCTGAATCTGCTAGCAGAAACGGGTAACGCCATATTTGAAGCATGCCTGCAACGAAGTTTTCTTCGAAGAATAAGATACCATAAAGTGTTGTCTTTACACACTGCACAGAGCACATTCACCATACTCAACCATACTACCACCATACTATTCACCATACTATTTAATCTCTCATGAACTGTTATATGTGGGGGTTCTAATTTCCAAATGCGAACAATAACACGATTTACTGTGCCAGTTAAGGGGAAGGTCGCTTCATCAGTGAAAATTAAACGTGTAATGAAAATTGAGTATTCCATTTTCTCCAATATCGATTCGCAAAATTCCAATCGCTTCCTTTTGTCGTTATAGGAAAGTGCTCGAACAAGCTGCAGTCTATATGGTTTGGTATGTGCACATCTTTGCACTAGCCAGATAATCGATTGCGGAATTGCAAGCTGACGACTAGCTCGATTTGTGGACTTATGTGGACTACGCTGAAAGCATCACGAATTCTCTCCGCTTGTTCCTCCTAAACCCGGGGTCGTCCTGGATTTTTTCCTATACAGAGAAACTCAGTCTCCTCAAACTATCAAAACTCCCATGTAACGTTCTTAATATCGGGGCGGATTAATATCGAATCGCCTTGTACACCATGACTACCGAATCTATTTTCGTGAACTCGAGAATACAGAACGCCTTTTGTTGCTAATTTGTTATTTTGAGACCACTAAAACTAACGCGCTCATTTTAATTTTTTTTAAATTTAGAAACCTACTGTTTCAAATGAAAGAGATTCTGATGGATCCCTCTATGAGATCTTTGTACTAAAATCTTGTACGGGTCCATCTAAACGATAACTTATGTTTGGATGTAAATGATGTAGAAAAAAAAGAATGAATAATATACAGTAATTCAAAGACTGGTGAGATCTAATACGAGGTATAAAACATTTCTGAACAGATAAAGTATTTTTTTTTTTTAATAGAAGATTGACTTATAGTATGTGTCCATTATGGTTAAACCTTTTAGTGCAGTGTTAAAACTTCAAAAAGTGATAACTGACCATATGTGGCTGTGAAAAGTATTTAAAAAAAAATCAATTAATATATTACGGTATGTAATTATTATATGCTCACATAATGAAATTTGTTGATGTAAATTATATATCAATTTTACCCAAGAAAGAAATTTTCCCTGAATTTACTAAAGATTTCCCATACGATATTTGGTCGTTAATAAGATGATAAACATAAAAAATCTCCCGCTGGACTGACAGTCTATATTTTATAGGAAAAGCCTACATACTTGGAAGAATCCTATCGTCATACCCCCTCCTTCATTTTTAATTCTTCTAGACTACCAGATCTCATCATCTATAAGAATTCAATCATTTAATACATATATCATTTACAACAGGCCTCGAGTCAAAATATTACCGATAAAAATGCCTCGTTGAGGACTTCCACCAGATTTTTTAGCTTTTAGTTTGCTAAGGTTTTCTTAGGACAGTTACTTTCATCTTCAGCTAGTATGTAGTCTTCTCTAACTGTACAACTGTTCGCGGAAACGTGAACTCCGCGACTCATTAAAAACATTGGAATCAATTACAATGATGACTCATTTATAATTTATTCTTTGTTGGGTTCTGCTAATTCATTATCAAATTTCGGTAGAATCAAAGTTCTTATAAGAAATTTTAAATTCCCCTTTCCTCTCTTTTTCCGTTTAATGTCCGGAACTACCGTAAAGTATTACTTCAGAGGATGAATAAGTATGATATGTATGAATGTAAATGAAGTGTAGTCTTGTAAAATCTCAGGCCGACCACTCCTGAGAAGTGTGGTTAATTGAAACCCAACCACCAAAGAACACCGGTACCCACGATCTTGTATTCAAATCCTTATAAAAATAACTAGATTTACTAGGATCTGAACCTTAGATTTCTCGACTTCGAAATCAGCTGATTTGCGAGTCGCGTTAACCATTAGACCAGCCCGGTGCGCACATTCTCCTTTCCTGGACAACCTTTTTGGTCATTTTGGATAATTATATGATCAGCTGTTCGTATTCAATCTATTTTCTATTTATCTATTTATTAATTATGTATTTATCTATTAATCGGTAGCCGATTAGATAGCTATTATAATCCTGTGTGTCTGAAAATTCTGCATGTACGTATTTTACTGGACACAATTACTAAGTAGCGACTTATGGTTTGTAAGAATCGATTAGTACGTGTTGGCCGGTCCAGATAGATAGACTAGGAGATATAAATTATATTGTAATCTAACTTTTTACTTTCCTTTCGACTTACTGATAACGAAATTGTTTTTTTACTTCCTTGTTAGTACAAGGAAGTATTGTAACCGTGAAAAATTTCAGTTTTCAGATTTTATCGGAAATGTCCATTTTGACCATCCCTAAATCCATTCGACTAATTTCGCTTGACGTCTGTACGTACGAACGTTCGTATGTATCTCGCATAACTCAAAAACAATTAGTCGTAGAATGTTGAAATTTTGGATTTAGGACTGTTGTAACATTCAAAAAATTTGGATTTTGGCTTTTTCTTAACTTCAGTAATAAGCTCTAATTGAGAGCTTTTCAACGATATGTCATAAATGGTACTTATTTTCATTACTTCCAAAGTTATAGCCCAATAAAATTCTAATTAATGAAATATTATAAGGAAAATGCTACAATTTTTTTTTTTTTAATTTAAATATATAATCTCTAAGATATGTTCAATTATTAACAGAAGAATCCTTTCATCCGGAGGTTCCGGGTACGAATCCCGGTCAGCCATGGTATATGTCACCCGCTACAATTTATTCATCTCATCCTCTGAAGATATACCTAACGGTGGTTCCGGAGTTAAAAAAAAGAAAGAAGAATCCATAATTTGCAGAAATTTTTATGAAAATTTTGACAGAACGAATTCATTTCCGTACTGTACATTAAAATTAAAAGAAAAACACTTCGAGTAATGTGATTATAATTTTATTACATACGTGCCCAGAAAAAACCGTGAACTAATTTTCCAATTTCTTTTTTTAAATTTGTAAATACTTGTATTTAATATTTTTGAACCAGATTGGTTAATCGTGTAATATTACTACAAAACATTTTTTTTTTTTGTTAAAAGGGAATTAAAAAAAAAAAGGTGGTATAAATTCTAATCTAAAAATATTTGTGGGACAATAGGTCAAAATTTCAGTCATCCTGCATTTCTACTGAACTGTTGAATACAGTGATACCGCTGACTGAATTTGTGCATGTAACCCATCCAGCAGTGCGTAATGTGTGAAAAAATCATCATGTGTATCGTGCGTAGTTATATTTCCGCAATGATTTTTTTTTTTTACTTATTAATATTTTTTTTTTTATTTAATTTTAAAAATTCACTTTAAAGATAAACATATGATTAAAATTATAAGGTTTTTAATTCAATGAAATAGTTAATTATCATAATTAATTTTTATTTTATATATGAACAAAAAAAAAAAAACAAAACAAATACCGCCAGTATAATATTAACACTAAAATTATATTTTATATACTTATTTTTACAATTTATATCTAGAATATTCGTTCGTGAGAAAATATAACATTATGTTTTCATTCGTTAACATGAAATTTAATTACAAATTATTCTCCTGTTTATATCATTTAATACTTCCAGTATGCAGAAAACATTTTAATTTTATCTGGTCGTCTAATAAAAATATCTTGCTTCCGTTGATTAAATATATAAAAGAAAAAATTATATCCAGAAGGTTGCCGGGTTAGAAAATACCGGGTGGGCTAAAAGTCAGTTTCTCCTGTCACCAGTAAGAAAATGGTTAATAAAAACAGCTGACAACAAAGTTGTGGTGGTGAAGTTGTAATGAAATTGGTTATTTATTCTTATGTAGAAGAAAAATAATTATACTACATGAAAATAAATTAAAGTTTTACAAAAATGAAAAAAAAAAAACACGATATTTTTAAACTTTGATCAGCTCCCCTACCAAGAATATTATCTCAAAAGAATTATTTTTGGGATCGCATGCACTATTATTATGTTTAAGAAGACATAAAAAAAGTTTAGTTAGAAAGTATGCAGTAAATGAAAATATAGTTTTTTGTATTTAAAATATAGTTTTTAGGAAGGGGGAATTTTGGGAAAAAAAAATTAAGATAAGCATATACGCAAGTATTAAACATAATTTAAAATAGGATTATGTCTGTAAAATCTCC
This sequence comes from Zanna intricata, assembly GCA_010016005.3. Lineage (NCBI taxonomy): Eukaryota > Metazoa > Arthropoda > Insecta > Hemiptera > Fulgoridae > Zanna > Zanna intricata. The sequence continues at coordinate 1,345 of JAAAKQ030263553.1, read as the reverse complement.
AGAAAATTAACTCCAAAAAACTATTAACCCTCTCCATGGAAAATTATCGTTCTGTCTGCCGTCAGACAGAACGATAACTCAAACCTTTACTGTACACTATTTGCGCGATTGTACCTAGCATTTTAAAAGAAATGGCCTGAACAGGGAAACATAAAGTGTATCATATATCGCGCTGACATCGCCAGATCGCATACATCTTTAATGATCCGTAGAGATTGAGAAAATTTGACTGGGAGGTGGTTTTATGCATCTACCATATAACGCGGACCTGGTACCGTCATTCTATATTTGTTTCGGTCTCGTAGAATTTCCGGAATAGTGTTATGTTAGTTTCAAAAGAGGCCTGTAAAAACCACGTGTCATAATTTTTTAACTAGAAACTACAGTAGTTCTACAGCGTGCAGGATTATAGTGTTGCCGAAAATATGACAAAACGTTATAAAAAAAAAAAAGAAGGTATGTATGCGATCTCATAATGTTATTTTCCGACAACCATAAATGTGTTCTCAATTTTGACCTCCAAAGGTTCAATAAGTTTTAGTCAACCTAACACGAAAGTTTTTACCACAAATAGGCTTTTACCAAATTAATATAAGAAGACATAAACATAAAAGAGCTATCATTATAATCAAAATTCATAAAATTCAAAAGATATATAATTGTACAAAACTCATTAATATGAACTATATTTAAAAAATATTTCTCCTAAGCATTCATAGAGACATTCTAATTAAAATTTAAGGACCTACTTTTCTTTCTTTTTAATATTCCTGTTTTACTAAGATATTTTCGCTTGTATTATATTCTTTCGTTAAATTAAAATTGAAAGTATATAATAACGGACTATTAAAGAAAAACGTTTCCAATAAATAGAAGAGAAAGTAAATTATTGTTAAATAACTCTTTTGTATTAAACTATAAATTTCTGTAATACAAATTTTTTTTTTTTTATACAACAATTATTTGATATAATAAAACAAATACAATTTTTTTAAGCACTACATATACATATATTTCTTATTTACAACAATAAAACAGTTATGTTACATTTTCACATTGTTTAGTAAAGGAGTAGAATTCACTGACGGAAATAATTCAGGATATAACATGTAAAAATATTTATAATCTGATCCGTTTAGTACGAAGCTATTTTTCTAATAGTAAATTATTGTTATATCTTTAATAACCATTGAAATAATGTCAATTTTTTTCTAGTATAAATCTTTCATCATACACAACTGTGGAAATCATAAAAAAAATCATTTGAATATAATTATATTTAATTATAATATATAATAATTAAATATATAATTATATTTAACTAGACTCTTGGAATGAAAGCAAT
>JAAAKQ030263530.1:12762-24997 GCA_010016005.3 Zanna intricata | reverse complement strand
AAACTGATTAATATTGAGGATTGTTATGTTCTATAATTATGCAATGTATGCTAGTAATTGAAAATAAAGCAGATACATATTTAGTAAGTTATTTTTTCTAATCTATTTTTAGTTGTCATTTGTTTATTAAAATAATAGTTTTAATTTTATTAACGATATAAATGCATCTTGAAAGAATAAAAAATTGAAAACTTATGTAAAATTCTTCTTTTAATTTTGTAGATGGCTGGCCTCATTATTGGGACTTATTATAATAGGAGTATGTCTTATGTGTGTAAGTAATCTTTCATAAGTATTCAATTAATTTTTACATTTACATAATCATTTCTGTAATAGCATCTGGGAAAATGTTTTTATCAGGAATTTTTTTTTAATCTAAGTTTGTTTTTCATCAGGAATTAATAATCTTTCATAATATATGTAATTTTTTTTCACTTTTGTTGTTTATGGAATCAGTTGCATAAATCCTAAACTAAACTGTCATATTCTGTTCTGGATAGTTTATTTGTTCTTAAAATATGGCAGTTGTCAGAGTTCCCTAAAAGAATTTTTTTTTTTAATTTAAAATATTTTTATTTCCACTAGCCAAATATTCAGTTTTGTATCAAACAGATTAAATTGACTAATGGAATTAATTATTTTAATCACAAAATTATTTCTGTTAAATACTAGGTCTGTCAATAAAGTAGTGAGATTGTTCAAAAAAACATTTTATTTACATTCAAATTATACATGGACTATATCACCTTTGAAATAGTTTCCTTGGGAAGTCAAGCAACCCTGAAAACAGTTTTCCCTCTCTTCATAGCAGTGTTGGAACTGAGAAACTGAAATATCCTTCAGATGGTCAGTTACATTATTTTTAATGTTTTCAACTGTTTGAAAATGGTGTCCTTTAAGGGATTTCTTTAGTCAGGATCAGGAAAATGTCACTTTAACTCAAGTCAAGTAAATAAGGTGGTTGATGAACTACAGGAATGTTTTTCTTTCCCAAAAACTCATTAAGAGCATAGTGTGACAAGGTGCATAGTCATGATGCAGCATCCACTTGTCTTTGATGGCTAGTCTCATGCGGGCAACTCTTTTCCCTAGTCTTTCAAGAATTTCTCGGTAAACATATTGATTTACAGTCTGTCCTGTAGGCAAAACCTCTTTATGGGCAATGCCATTATTATCAAAGAAACAACTTAACGTGGTTTTGATTTGCTCGTTTTCGCTTTTTCTGGAACGCAGTGAGTTTGAATCGTGCCACTCCTTTCTCTGGGGTTTTGTTTCTGAGTCATACTCAAATATCGAAGATTCATCACCAGTAATAACATATTTCAATTCAATTCAATTCAGTTTCAATTCGCCATAGAATATCAGAGCACATTTCCATCCTGTTGTTTTTCTGTTCAACAATGAGGTTTTTTGAGGCCAATTTTCCACAACTTTTTCATGTCCAATTCGTTTGTCAAAATTTTATGGATTGTAGGTCAGTTCAAATTTAATTCTTCTGCAATCATTCTAACAGGTAATCGCTGGTCATATTGCATCAAGTCTCTGATTCACTCTACACTGTCATCACTTTTTGACGTTAACGGTCTTCCAGAGCGTAGATTGTCCACAACTGATTCCCGGTCATGTGCAAATGCTTTATACCACTAAAAACTTGGACTCGTGACAGAGCGTCATTTCCATATGCCCTTTTCAATTTCAAAACAATTTCAATATCATTCTCACCAAGTTTAACAAAAACTTGATTGCGCGACATTGCTCATAATTAGTATCGCTCATTTTTCTAACACACAACAAAAACTCGTTTCCGAAAAGTTTGTTTACACCTCACATGGCAACAATAGACTAAAATTATTAATAACCAATATAAATCAGCTGTTCATATAACCATATTTTTACTAGTAACTGTACAGTGTTGCCACTTTGGCTGCCAAAAAAAATTAGTCCATTACTTTATTGACCTCATATAATTAAAAAATACATAAGCTCAATCATTCAAAATTTCAAAACAAAAAATATAGTAAAAATTTAGTGTGATAGGAGAGTAAAATCAGTATAAAGCAAGCACTTTACTAAAGACAAATTATTGTGAAATTCCTACACATATTGTCTGAAATTGGTTTGTATTCTGGGCTTGAAATATCATTGACCATATATGATTAATTTAATCTCTGATTTCCGATTTGTATGAATGTTGTAAATATTTTTTGTTCTATTTAATAAATAAATAAAGGTGTATTGTATGTAATGTATATTACTTTATATAATTATGTTTCTTTTTTCTTTTAATAACATTACAGATACCATTAGAAAGAAGTACTCAATTCCCAGTACATAAGTGAGGGGTACTGAGAAAAATATACATTTTACAAAATAAATCAAAAAAATTCTTCAAATTTTCAGAAACAAATGATTTAAAAATCAGCATCTGTAGTTAAACCTATATTTGTAAATATAGCGTCTATAATTGTAAACATTTTTTATTCTATTTAATAAATAAATAAATGTATAAAGACATAATATACATTAATTTGCGTAATTTTTTTTTCTTTTAATAATATTAGATACCATTAGCAAGAAGTTTAAATCATTTGATAGTTCCCAATGCTGGTCTTGGATTTGCAATTGGAATGGTAGACAGTTCAATGATGCCAGAGCTTGGATATTTGGTAGATATACGCCATTCTGCTGTGTATGGTAGTGTTTATGCTATAGGTGATGTGGCATTTTGTCTTGGTTTTGCAATAGGTAAGTTTGCAAATTAATAAAACATACTTTCTCTAATTAATGATTTCTATTTTACATTTTTTTTCTCTAGCAGATTAATGAAATAAAGTTGTACAAATGAGAAAATTTTATACTTATGATCATATTGAAGTATTTAAAATGAAAATAAAGATTGTCTTAAAAATATTATTCCAATTTTTGCCCAAATCTAAAAATTTTGAATCCCCAGTACATGAGGAGAGGACTAAAAAAACACACATTTTGCAAAATAAATAAAAAAAAGTCTTGAAATGTTCATAAATAAATGGTTTAGAGATCACTGTTTATAATTAAGTTGTAGAGATACTGACTGTTACACGATTGCTCATTAATTCAATACCTGATTTATTAATCTTGGCTTATCCATATCTCATTAGATTAGCACATTTATTACCAGACCACACAGAACTGCATAACAAATATTATTTTGATTGTAATATTGACCGTCAGATATGTTGTTATTTTGTTGATCTAAGTTTTTCAGCTACTTTAATGCACTACTAAATATTACATCATACAGTGTGGGCAAAAAGTCCCTTTATATGTTTAAAGTATAGTATAGTTAGATATGCAGATAAACATTGTTATAAATTTTTTTTTTTAAATAAATTAAAAAATTTTTTTAAAAATTGTATATTTCAATATTTATGTCTGGTTAACATTAACATTTATTGTGAATAACATTGTTACAATGGTTCACGATTCATTTATTGGTTTGGAAACAGTTTAGTCGTGTGCAGAAATTCACAGCAAAATGTAGGGGAGCGCCATCTTGTTGAAATGTAACGATGTCGGCTATTTCTCTTGCCATTAATTCTGGAAGCAACCACGTGTAAATCATGTGAAGATAGCTGTGCTGGTTCATCAAAGAAATAAGGTCCCAGCATATTGTCTACCGTTATCCCTGCCTAAGTCATAATATGCGGAGAAATGCACTTGATTTCCTCATAAAAGAACGGATTTGTCTTTTGCCCAAAAAAAGAACGTTACGATTTTGTGAGCTACGATAAATCGCACACTCGTCAGAGAACATATCTTTTTTTATGGGAAGCGTCGATCAGCATTCCACATGCATGGCACACGTTTTCTAATTCATGATTACTCAACTCATTCAACGAGGATAGCCGAAAACATAAAACATTCTCAAGTCTTTTCACATGTGGTCTCGCATAGTCGATCAGGTTGCCGGGATGTCTAATTCTGCAGACTGCTTACGGGTTGACTTCATCGGCGATCGGTCAGTTGATTCCTACACTGCAACGCAGTTTCGGTGCCAGGCGAGTCGGAGGCCTTCCGCTACGTGGTACATCGAGAACACTTACAGTCGCAAAGGTTTTCTTTTCCCGTGCGAATAACGTTGGTCGTGATAGAGGCGGTTTTCCAAACCAAACAGCGAAGTCTCTCAAAATGTCTGTCATTGTCTTTTTTTGTGTTCTGGCGTTCTTGAACCCACACAGAAGGTACCAAACGCTCTTCAACTATGAAATCACTTATATCCGTCATGGTTTAACTCCAGATTGTCCTTCCCACGCTAACCGAAATAACAAGTGCAGGACTCAGCTTTTGACGAAAAATAATATTAAAGAGTTAATCTAATCAACAGTGCAAAAAATATACCATTTTTTATATTGTTTTGTATTCATAATAATGTGTACTTACTTGTCTAACTGTTAAAAAAAAATACACTTTCATTATTACTATTAGTAACTGCAACTGGTTCTGGTAGTTAGTTACTTAGGAATAGATATATTAAATTGAAATTTTCTTCTGTCATTCCAATATAGGAAATTTTCGCTATTAAAAGGCTGTTTACAAAAATATAAAATTAGAAATAAATTTCTAGGCCCAAAATTGTCATTACAGAAATGATGCTCCTCTTTCTTCCTTCAACAGTTTATGATGGGTTACACTTTTGCAAATATATGAAAATGTTTTATTTAAACTTTACTTAAAGTAATTTTTTTTAATTAACTCATGACATGGATGAACCACTCGAAATCATTAACATAATAATATATCTTTTAAGTGTAAAACAAACACTGACTACATTTTCAACAGCAATTGCCTAATACTTTTCTTCAATGCTATCTATTCTTTTTACTACTGTTAGCAGAAATATTGGTAAAGTTTACCAGAACCAATAACTTTGACCATAAATTTTTAAGTCAAAATCGACTAAACCGTATTTATCATCCTTTACTTTCTTCAAGCAAATAAACTGTTTGTAAGAAAGGTAAAAAGCCTCATTCAAAGTTTGTTTTGACAATTTATTTATCATTATTTTTTCTCATTTAATGCAATTTTCACATTGTTTTTCCTTTTTCTAAAAGTGTAATGCTATTGTGAATAAACTAAAAATACAATTGTACCCAAGTGGATCCTACACGTCTGCTCTCTTCTGATCCTGTTTATCATGAGCATCATGTATTTGCAACATATACTAATATCAATTTTTTTTTGTCTTTTCTGCTCATTTTACCAATTTTTCTAGAATTTGGTGTGGTTTTATAACTCTATGACCTTTATGTTATCAACTGATCAAATGGAATGTGATATGTAAAATTTTCAATGCATAATCTATTATCATATGGATTAAAAATTATCCATAATTCTTAAAAATTTCCTTTAGATACTAAATTAAAAATAATGAGTCTGCCATGAAGTTTAATATATGTAAATCTAAATAAATTATGTTTAGAGCTGAAGAATTATTAAAAGCTTGTGTGTTAATTACTAAATTTTTTTTTTTTTATTTAAAAAAAACTTTTTTTATTAAACACTAATTTAAATTTTTTCTAGGACCTGCTATGAGTGGAACTTTAGTTAATACTATTGGATTTGAGTGGATGTTGTTTAGTATAGCAATTCTTGATTTTATGTATGCACCATTACTTTGCCTCCTGAGGAATCCACCAACCAAAGAGGAGAAGAAGGTATATATTATTTCGTGATTTGTTATTCTCAAAGCTTTTATTATAGCAATTTTGTTCCTTTTTTATTATTATTTAATGATTTTGCTTCTTAAAAATTTAAGTTTTAGACTGTTTATTTTGATTGAAATGAACTTTACAGATAGTACTGGTTTATTTTAGCAAATTACTTAAATATTATTTTCTTGTAAAACAGAATGTGTAATAAAGAATAACCATAAAACATGTAAACTGTAATATTTAATGAAAATTTTACAAACAATAAAACCAATTTTTCATAAATATTCTGAAGGAAACATTGAAATGTCATTTTACCCATCACCTGAGTGATGGTAAAATAAATATAGAAAAGTAATTTATAAAGTGGGGAAGAAAAACATCATGAAATATTTTCATATGAGATGCTCAAATATGTTTTTATGGTCTTAATTTGTTCAAGTGAGAATTTATGTACAAGTTACTTGAGATAGTGATTGAATTAGGTAGAAATGTCAAACCAGTTTAGATATTTTATACCATAATAGGAAAAGCTCAATTCTAGGAAAACTGAAATAACTGTAATCTTTAAATACTTAATAATTTAATTTTTAAATTCTTCTTTACTAGAAAATTATTGAAGGAGAAAATGGATAGCACCAATCATAAGAAAGAAAGAACAAAACCAAAATTAGAATAATTCCCACCTAACATTTTCTCAAATTAGACAGAAATATTACAACAAAAGAGAAAAAAACAGAATATGGTGAAATATTATTACATAATTCACATCAAAAGCAGAAAATAACATAGTAATAGTAATGAAATATTAGATTGAATGTCAGGCTCTTCATACTACTTTCTAGTCTACACAGTGTTTTACTGACTTATCTCATAGTGTATTATTATTTCTGGTGTTATTTTCCCATCACCTTCACAATTAGTATAGTAAATTATTAATTTTTTTAAACCTTCCTCACATATTAAAGTTTTATAGAAATAGAATCATAAGAACTTGCTGATTACCTAATCCACCAACTACCTAATTGGTGAGCAATACCTACACTATTCATTCTACCATAATGAATCTGTGGAAATGTTGGATTAAAAAATGAAATGGGCAGTCATTCTGGGTAAAATCACCCAGAATAATAATTACCAGAAGTTCGGCCCAAAGCAAAAAATCCTTTTACTAACAAAATAAATACTAATTAGCCAGCACATATTTATTTTAAAATTTAAAGAAATTGCTACTGTATATCAAAACTGTTTAAATATTAGAGGATAAATTCAATTTTAAATTGATTAGAGAGAAAATAAACAGTATTGTTTGGAATAATATTTAAATCGTATTAAATCCATAAAATAACCTGTCTGTCTTCATGTATGAATTTGTACATAAAAAATATACATACTATACAGTAATCTCATTTTAACTTCCCTTTCAACTGTACTATCCCTTTCATTCTGTTGACAGGAATCAAAGAAAAGTATAGTTATCTTACTTGCAGATAAAATGACATTTGTTATCTTTTATCTAACTTGTAAAATTCTTCAATACAATTATTGGCTGGACATTTGGTACATCTCAATACTACATGATGGTACTTGATGACACATTACTTTAGATTACATTAAGGAAAAATATAACTAAAAGAATTTATTTAAAGTAATGGGTTATTTTTTTTTTAAATTGTAGATCAAACTTAATTTTATGCTTCATAAACGACATCCCCAGTAATAAATATCCAACACTGAGGTTATCATCAATCTAGCATTGAGCATTAATTGTTAAAGGCTATACCTTCAAATTTGAAAGTTTGCTCCATGATAATCTAGTAGATCTTTGAAAAAAGCCACTTGAATTAAAATGAGAAATATTTACAAGACTAGTTGCAGGTTTATAGGTCAGTAAAATAATAAAAACTCTTAATTTATCTAAAATCATAAACTTACTAAATGGTTACCATTAGAATGCCATTAGACCATTTACCAATAACCATTGCCATTAGAATGTGATTCACATAGTACAAATACACATAAATTATAAGATTACAAATATATTACCATATCTTAAAATTATTGTTCTAAAATGCACTTTAAATATATGGTCATTAAATTTGGTTGGTCATTAGATTTTATAAACTTAAAAATTATAATTTATATATTTTTCCCCTTCATGTGACCTACATAATTTATTATTACATACAATCAAAATAAAATATCTACTTACATATTTATTTGATTTAATGATACAAACAACTTCAAAAAAAGACTCGATAAAAACAATAATTTATGTTTCATTTAGGTTCAATTATTTTTTTTAATTTTATTTATATTATAGTTTTACTTTATTTAAATTTCTGTTTTTTTATTTCTCTAATTTTTTTTTTTTTTTATTATTTAAAATTGTTTATTTTGTCTTTATATATTTCAGCATGTAATTAGTGGTACTGGTTTAAGTCCGTCAGAGTAAAATTTTAACAAATTTTAGCATTTATTGATTCAAAAATTGGTAAGTAATTATAAAGACAATTGAATGTATAATGAGATTAATAAGCTAATTAAATATTTTTAAATTAATAAAACTAAATAATATCAAAAATAATTCTATGTATTCAACCATTTATAAATAACATATAACGTTGAGAACTTATATTTGTGAATATATTTGGGGATATATTTAGGGAACAAATTTGGGGATTTTTTTTTTTAATTCACTAATTTCACAAAATGGTTTTCCTTCATAGCTTGAGAATATGTAACAGTAAAGTTTCTACCATAATCTTAGTGTCTTCCATGAGATTACTTAGTCTCTTAAGTTTTATGTTGTTTCTGTTCACTCATAGTCTTTAATTTTCTTTAATCTGGTTCAATGAGTAACAATTGATTAACAGGAATTTCAAGATTAAAATAAAAAAATATGAATTTGTTGTTAAACTGCAATACAAAAAGATTTCATTTACTTAATGTAATGTTAATGTGTACTTAACACATGCTCAGGCATTTTCTTTATCAAAATACTGGTGTATAATTTTCACTCATCCAATGAGGGTTTTCATCAGATTAGCATCAATAGATGTGGCAGTTTACAATCCTGTTAAATATAAACATTGTTTCATCTAAAGAAACTAAGATATTAATGTTGTTCAAATTAATTTTTCTTTAGTTCTCTCCATCATTTGTTCACAATATTCAGGACCTTATCAAAATGCTTCTAAAAATTCTTAAAAAAGATACATTATTAGCAACAATAATTATTGTCTCATAACACTGAATATTGTGCTTTTAACACTTGATAAATTTTAAGCAGTTTCAATCTTCAGTAAAAATTTGTGGAATTATGATGATATCTTTGCCATTATTTGTTTAATGATAAACAAGTTTGCCTTCTTCTACAAGGGTCTTAGTAGTGCCATTTTCTTTAGAACATCTATCAGTTCTTGAAACTGTAGATAATGATTAGTGGGACAACTCTCAAATAATTTTCTCTTCTCTCATTATTAAGCAGATTTGATGCTTTTTCATTAGATCTAATTCATTTATCATTACATCTCATCTTTACAATGATTTCCACAATTTGTTCTATTTAAGTAAAATTTGTAGGTTAACATATACAATTAAATACAGATAATGGATCTTGAAAAATTAATGAGAACATTTGGTTAAAGCAGCCCAGTTATCTTTAATATCAGGAATATGTCCCAAAAAATTAGAAAAAATATAAATTAACTTGCAGGTTGAAGATTTGCAGAAGAATTCACTATATTAATGCATGTAAAATTGTCATATTACCTTCCTTTACTTAAATTAGTGTGATGATAAACTGGATTTTTTATTAAATGTACTACTGCTTGTCTGAATGGATTAGAAAATGTAGATTTAAGATTTGTATGATAAGATTTGTAAGATTTAAGTATTTGTAAAATGTAGATTTGCATGGAAATATTAAGATTGAAAAAACTATTATTTAAAGAATGCATTTATTATGAATAGTAGTGAAAGTATTAAACAGATAATTTAAATAAATCATAATATCATATAATAAACAAATAAATCTAAAAATGGGTTTTAATAGGTAATTTAAAATAAATTTATATTCTCCTTATTATTTCTACACATCCATTACTGGATGTTTGTGACTATACTTTTCTATTTTTATCAAACTATCCTTTACTACATGTTTCACAATGAGCAATTCGTGCTATTTTTTCACTGTAATCTAACAAGGATAATTCATTTGTCTTACCCTTCTTTGGCTCTCAATCTTTCCTTAAATAAACAACTGCATAAATGGTATTCAGTGTTGTGCCTGACATGATCCAGTTATGTTGCTGTTCTTCTTTATTGTTGCAGTTTCCAATTCTTAGTCTTAGATTATTTTACTAATAACTTCCTCATTTATCAATCTTGACATCCAAGGTATTTTTAATAAATCTGTTTAGATTATGCCTTTTTACTTTGGATAACCTTTAATATCTAGATTGACACCATACAATAATATTGAATGTAATAAATCATTAACTAAGATTAATATCAGAATTACTTTGTAACAAGTAATTTTAAATTTCTCAAATATATTTTTGGGTACTTTTCCATCAGTATTTTATTTCCTCACCTGATATTTACTTCACATGAAGCCAAATGTGATGGGCTTGTTCTCTTGTCACATCTTCAAATGTAATACAGATGTTGCTGAATGCATCTGGGTCATGGGTTAAATCCTGAGCGTTTGTTTTCTTGTCATTGATACTTCCTACTTCCTGTCCCTTAGTGAATTCTAAGTCCCTTAGAAATTGCTGAAAATAATTTATATTATCATAAGTATTGAATTATATGCATAACAATTGTTAGCAATCTGGGATCATTGGCCTAATAAATATCAACAACATCCAGGGCTTCTTCAGAGACTTTCTTTGAGTAGAGCATAAGTAAAAGAGATCAGAGAATACACCTCTATCAAATATTTCTATAGATTTCTACCATGGTGGAAAGTTTAGGTAGTATCTATCCAACCTATTACCAATACATTTTTTCTATGGAGTAAATTTTCTCTGATCTATAGTTCACCTAAGAGTCTCTTAAGTCAAAGCCTTTATGCTGTATTCAGTCAAAAGCTACCTCGTAATCTACAAAACAGGTCTGCATCTACACTTCCCTACGTATAAGGACTCTATACTGTTAGTAATACAATTGTGTTGCAGTGTACCAAGCCCTTTGTGAATCAATTTATGAAGCACTGTTGATTCCTTTGAACTGTTGAAGTCTTTGACATAAAATTTTAAGGAATACTTTCAAAGAGTGACTGAAGTATAATCCTTCACACTCCTAATCTTAGATGAGAAAAGTTTTTCACTTGTCTAAGGAGAGAAATTTATATTGAAACACTAGAAACTTTTACAGACAATGGCATAAATATCAAAAAAGATAAATAAAAACACTTAATTAGATTTAACTAGTAAAAAGATTTGAATACTGATGTTAACAATTTTTTTTTTAATTTCATTTTCAAGAAATAGGGAATCAAACTCTCTTCTATGGATTTATAATGATACATAGTTCATGCCAAGTAAAAAACTAAAACATATTTGGTATCTTTTCTTCCTAATAGCTTATTCTTTTCTGGGCATAGAATCCCATCTTCATAAATTACATGGTTTCTTCACTTTATCTATTCTTTCAATGGATACGTGACATAATTTTTTAAAGTTGAAATGTAATGTAGGGTTTTGCAAATCCTTATAAAAATAACTTACATTTACTAAAATTTGAACTTCAGAAACTTCAACTTCAAAAATTAGCTGTTATACAATTGATTTACAATGCCAATTTTATTGCCAGTCCAACCCAGGAGGTCTTTTCATTGTTAAAAATTTTTTTTGTTAATTTTTAACATCTTACTTGTTTTGAATATATCCTGAAGAACTGTTTTAAGATCTTTTATATTTACTTAGCTAAGCATAATTTTTAAAGTATAATTAATTACAAATTAAACTTTTATGCAATCTTTGTAATATAGGTTTTTGTGTGTGTGTTTTTTTTCAATTAATTTTACTATAATTTATTTCAGTCGCTAATCCTTGGGGAGAAATCATCAGTTCGTTATGTTACTTATCAGAATGAAGAAGATGATGAATAGAAAATATAATGAGAAAAAAAATGGTTTTACTTTAATGTACTATATATATATATATATTGTGAATATAATATCCAAATGAAAGAAAGAATACATGGAATTTTGAATATAATACAATATACTGAATTAGAATTTAAATACAATGAAAACATATTGATTAGTGTACCACAAAGGATAATAACGTACATCAGAAAGACCAATATTTACAACTGAGACAATAATGAAACTTTAATGTATTAAATTCTTTGATAACTTCTATAATTTAATATAAATTAAAAAGTTGTATTTAATTTAAAATTAATTTTCTTTACAGCAAATGATTGTATTACAACACTTTTTTACAGTTTTACTGGATAATTTATTTATTTAGAAATTAATGAAGAAATCATCAAAACTTTATTTTTATAATTCAAAATGCTTATTTAAAAAT
>JAAAKQ030263508.1:0-10726 GCA_010016005.3 Zanna intricata | reverse complement strand
CAGTTTTTCTTGCTTACCAGAGTATTTTTATTTTAACTAATTTTCCAATTATCCTCGCACAGCTAGTAGTTAGCCAATGTACTAACAGCAATTTTGTACTTTTATGTAACACTGAAATATTATTATAATACTACGCACAATTACTGTAGTAAATAAAACATTAAATATTATAATTTGTTAGATGTTAGATAATCTCTGGAAAATTTTCCAACAGGTTTTGGAAAATCAGTGATAAAATTCTATTATCTCAGTGGTCATGGAGGCATAATCTAACAAAAAAATTATTAACAAAAATTATTTATCATTATTTTATTAATATAAATAGAATAAAGAGAGTGTTATTACAGAAATGATCATTGTAAGTAAACGTAAAAATTTCCTTGTCACGATAAATTTTTAAAGAAGTACACTTCAGTACATGCTTTTTATTAAGATCCATTGAATAAAACCAGTTTTCAAACAATTCTTTAACTCTTAGATATTTTTTTTATGAGCAATCTGTATGTAAATGCAAAACAAACAAGGAGTAAAAATTTTTTTTAACCTGACTATGGTGAAATCATTGCATTTGTAGTTGGATTGTATTAAATTGTTCACATTAATGTTGATATTTTTAAAAAATGTTTAATTTTTAGCAGCAGTGACTTCTATGGTCAATACCCATTAATAAATGACAATGGGATGCAGTAAAACTATATTCAACATTGTTTAGTTTTGGTGATATATAAAAACCGATTTATTAAATGGGGTTTTTCTATTGGAATCACACTCCTTCACATTCTTCAATTTCCTGGATAATACTTCCTTAAATTGAAAAAATATACATTGTGAAAGAACAGGATTTCAAAAAAACCATAAGATTTTCACATATTTTAAATGAAGTGTTTGACAACTTATTTACAAGAAATACATTTTTTTTTAACACTGAAAATTTTGCAATTATTATTCAAATAATAACTACCAATAGTGTTTCTGTTTAACATAAATATTTTATAAACTCATTTTATTTTAGTATTAATAAAAGAAAATATTCACAAACACTAAAAAAAAGGATAAAAACTAAAATTAGATATGCATTTAAACTTGATGTCATTTCACTTGATGATACTTGAAGAAATTTGGTTTTTGTTTTGTTGACACCTGTGAGACTATCCAAGGACTTAGTTTTATGTTGGGGAGTACAGTTGCTCAAAACAAGTGGGTGAATTTGCTGTCATGGCCTTCTTAGGCCTCCAAAACTTTAACCTAAAACTGTAAGACAAATTAGTATGGAAGAATGATTTTATTGAAAAATATATAAAGGAATAAAAATAAAATTGTTTTCATCAGTTGTGAATTGTATATTTCTACTATGAGCAACAGACAGTTTTTCCCTTGCAGAAACTGAAATCTTTGTACCCAGTACCCCTATAGCATACTCTTCGTAATAAAAATAAATCGAGTCAATCAAATTTATAACTTCAAAATAAGTTTTAAAACTGGGAGTTTTTAAAAATCTTAAAAAAAGATTTAGGTTGGTTTATCTTACATATAATGAATAACACATAGTAAAGCTTGTGAAAATTCATGCATGTTACTTAACATCTCATAAGAAATTTTACAATAAAGTTGTTATTCTTAAGCTGTTGAAGATTACCCATAAAAAGTCATTGAATTAAAAATTCTAAAGGAATTTTTTACTTTCCATGATCTCAAATTTGAATAATGAATATCATCTACTCTATTTTAGCATTATCATGCACCATTTATTTAATCATAAGTTTATTTTGATTATTACTTTCAAACCAAAAAATTATTTTTGTTTTAGGGAGGTGGCGTTGTGTATAATATTAATCAGAGCAGGTCTTGGACTAGATGCTGAAGCACTATTTAGGTTAAGCTTAGTTGTAATGAGATTGGCTTTTTTGCCATGCATTGGAGAATCCTTAGCAGTTGCAGTAGCTTCACATTTTCTGTTTGGATATCCATGGCTTTGGGGAATTCTTTTAGGGTATGTTTATTAAAATATTTGTATGTATTTATAAGTACTCATTTATCTTACTTGTTCATAGAAAATGATACCAAATAATATAGTGAGGGGATTTTCATTTTTCCATAAGACTACTATGTTTAACAAATTTTTGAGTAATGGAGTAATTGAGTAATTTTCTTTTAATATTTATAAAAAAAACATAAAATGCACATTCAATTTTTTAATTGTAAAGTTATAAAATTACACTGAAATCCTGTTAACAGTGTGGTTGAAGACACTGCTAAATACTTTGGTCTACTATACTTATGTTGCACTGTTTTTTAAAGAAGTATTGCTTTTATAAGTTATATGTTAGAAGAAGTAATATTACATTATTTCTATGTTATTTGTTATTATAACCCTGACAGTATTATAGTGTTATTAAATGGGTTGGCTATATTGAGAGAAAGAAAATTAAAAATACATAATTGTTTTCATTATATTTAATTTTTTTTATTAATTAAACTAGTGGATTATTTAAGGTAAATATTACTTTACTTCCTATTAAAAGAAATCTGTAGTTTTGTCCGTATCCTTTTTTTTATTAGGCATAAATACAATTATTCATATATAATTATAAAATATAATAATAAGTATAAACTAATTTTTTTTTTTTTTACTTCCATACCAGGAAGAAAGTATATGGAAACATAAGGGAAAAATTTATCTGTTAAAAAAAGGAAAAATTAAAAAACAAATTTAAGTTCCTATAAAAAATAAGTATATTGATAAAGTAAAATAACGAAACGTGGTCAAAATACGTAAATCTGTTTTTCATTAAATACATCTCTATGATTATTTGCTCAAATCAAAATGTAATTAATATTTTGAAAATCTATAATTAAAAAATCTCTTGTACCATAGCTTTATAAGTACAGAGTCATCGAAAAAGGTTGCAGCAATAAAAAAAAATTGTATCTCATTTAATTGAGATAAAGTATTAATTGGAACTGTAAAATAATCAGAATATCATCAAATATTTTAGGTGTGGCCCACCGTGACCTTGACTCGAGCACACAACGGCACAAAGCACACCTCCTCTGCACTACTGTCAGTCAGTGCAATGGTGACAGTTCAGCAGAAAGCTAAGGGTGTTTTGTGGAATATAAATCTGTTATAGTTACAATTGTTTAATGGACTTTCCTGCATGCTTATGGCAACGATCCCCCTCATGCAAATAACATTAGATTGTGGTATGAGCAGCTAAAGGAATCGGTGTGGAAGGGAAAAAGTCCTTTGGACAGCCCAAAACAAATGATGAAGCAGTTAACTGCATACATTAACGTTGTTGCTTATTTTTCTGCAAGCTCATCAAATTGAAAAAGAAAGAGACGTTGCTGTAATATTTCAATAAGATGATACACTCCCACACTTCGGCCTAGGCATTTGATAAGATTTCAATGAATTATTTCTTAATCGTTGGATTGGTAGGGCCGGTCCTGGACTTTAGCCTCCAATAAGCCCAGATTTGACACCCCTAGAATTTTTTCTATGGGGATACATTAAAATCGTCTGAAAAAATCAGGGATGTACAACATATAAGACAACAGATCACTGCTGCTGTTGGCACAGTTATGGCTGTGATGATCCACCAGACCTTGGTAGAAGTTGATTATTGGCTGGATGTTTGCAGAGCGATCAGTGGAACTTAATATTAAAGCATTCTAAGGTATGTAAAAATACTTTTTGAGTTGGTGAATTTCAAAAGTTATACTCATTTGATTATCTCTAGTAGTTTCTGTGATAGGATTTTTTTAAATTGCTACAACCTTTTTTCAATGACCCTGTATTATAATCTGTTTTATTCATAACATGAAGAGATAGTTAATTATAAAGTTCTAATTATAAGTTAATTACTAAAGTTCATAACATAAAGAGATTATTATCATCATCGAATGTTTCACCCCTGTGATGGAACAAGTTCATTTAATTTGTAAAAATTTACTCATTTGCTGTCTGGTAACTTGGCGATGCTTTACAAATAGAAAATCATTTTTTATTGAGTCAGTTTACCCTCATAATGAATTCTTCTACAGCATGTAAAGATCTGGTAGTTTTAAAACCTGTTATTTTGTATATTTTCAAAATTAATTTCACTACCACCTCCAGTAAAATTAACAACAATAACAGTAGAACATAGGTATGTGTTATTTACACATTATTTATTGTTAAATAAACTTGTTTCTTATTTTAAGTGATATAAAAATATCTTTTATTGCCAGATAGTTTATTATCTTAGTTTATTACCCCATTTGATTGGGAAATTAATTTTATAATAAAATATTAATAGTTGTATTAATGGTTGGCAGAGGTGAAGCAGATCCCATTTGGTTTCTTTTCCACGGTTTTCTATTTCAAGCTAGTCTAAGTTTGTTACAGTTGTTTTCTTTTAGATAAATAATAATTTATTTATAATTTTGTACCTCTTTTCTTTGTACCTAATACTGATTCTTATAACACAGTTTAAATTAAGGCTCCTCTTTCCATGATACAACATACCGTAGCCAATTAATTCTCATTTATTCTGAATTTTTCTGATTAACCTCAATTCTTGTTCACTTTAGTTTTAGAGTTTTATTTTTCACTCTTTTTTTCAATTTAATTTTCTTCTCTTCTCTATATCTTTATTTCAAATTCCTCCAACTTTTATTTCTCCCATTTTCTTAATATCCACATTTCACATTTGTACAAAGTACATTCCAAATATAATATTTCTTAATAACATTGTCATGTCCGACTCCACTTTCTACATAATAGATGTTTATTTGTGCAAAGTACTTCCTGAGCCACAGCTATTCTAGTTTTTATTTCATTTTCACTTTTTCTTCTGTAAATATTATTCCAAAATATCCGAGTACTTAGTTTTTTTGAATAGACATTCATTACTTATGACTTCTTATAAAGTAGTCTATCCTGATTACTTTTGTTTTCTTAGCAATCATATTCAGTCATAATGCCTTTTTTTGTGAAATCAAGATCTTTTGATTATTGTGTTAGTCATCTCTTAAAAACACCAAGTCGTCTGTCAATTAAAAAAATTTATTTCCTTCATACTTTGCTGATTCTTTTATCATTTCTAGAGTATTTTTTAACATGTCTTTAACCTATGTCATTTTTAATTACATTGAAAGAAAGAGCATTCTTACCCCACTCCTCTTCTTACATCAAACCATTCAGTTTGTGCATCCGCTATTTTCATAATTGATTTCTTATTCAACAGTTAAAGAATTGTAAGTGAATATAATTTACAAAGTCTTAATGGAAAGCCTTTCTATCTTTCCATTTATCCCTTCAGCTTTTTAATATTTCCATTAGTTTATTCCATTTAATGTAATAATCTGCTTTTTCTATATCTAGAAAACATACATTAAACATCTATAAAATATTCCTTTACCTCTCTCTATACACATTTTGTTAATAGTCCTTATTAGTCCATTAATCTTTCTTATGTCTCATTTCTTTCTAAATCTATATTGTTCTTCTACAGTAAAAGAAATAAAAGTAAGTAATGGCAAAGGAAGTTTTCATTAAAAAGATGAGATTAGTGTATAGTAAAAATCTGGTCTTTGAGTTAAGGAAAAGGTTACCCAAATGCTATGTGTGGAGAGTCTCGTATGGAAATGAAGCATGGACAATGAGAAAGTTACAGTGACTAAATTAAGGCTTTTGAGATTTCAATATGGAGAAAGTAAAATTGACAGGTAAATGAGGAAGGAGGAGGTAATGAACAGGATAAAGGAAAGATCACTTACATGGAACGTATAAAAAAAAAAAAAATTTGATTAGAGTAAGTGGAAGCTTGACAGCTGCATTGAATGGATCAATAGAAGGAGTAAAAATAAGAAAGAAAAATAACGTTAACAAATAAAAAAAAATTGGAAACTATAAAAAGGGACAAAGGAGAAGGCTTGGGACGGAATTGGATGGAAACAGCAGTATTATAAGGGACCTGCTCCCAGGGCAATACCAGATGATAATAGTAACAACAACTTCCATTTTTTAAATTTAATCTTCTGAATTTTCAGAAAAATGTTTCTCAATGTATCAGTGTGAAATTATACTAATTGACATATCATCCTGATACTTACTGCATCAGATCGTTTTAAGGGACTGGAATCATGGTTGTTAAAAAAAAAACTTCTGATCTCATCCAATTGTAGATCACTTTACCCAATTTCATCATTTCTTCCAATTCTTCTTTATAAATATATTTTATTATTTTATTAGCAGCGCTCTGTCAATATAGCTTATTCTTGATACCTTTTATTACTTGTAAAATTTCCAATTTTAGGAATATTCCTCATCCTCTTCCATTTTAATCTGATCCTCTATAGAAAAAGATTATTTGGCTTTCTGTTGATCTAATACAGTTCTTTCATATATTCCTTCCTCTTTCTAAATATCCATTTATCTTTGTATAAGCCTTTGATGTGGCAGGGGATGGAAATTTTATGAACCAAGTGAGTCATTTGGATGATTGATTCCAATATTATATGATACTGTGCAATGAGACTATCAACCCTTATGTGTAATTTTGTATTTTATCAATATAAAAATAATTGAAAAAGTCTGATAAAAATAATTTCTATTTATGTTTGTTATTTATACTATTTTTATTGTATAAATTAATTAACAAGATTAATTTATAAACTTATGATGATTTGATAACATTTAAATGTACTGAATATATTTTCTATTATACCAGATTGAATTGAATAAATATTCAATAAAGTAGAATATTTCTTTTACATCAGTAAAATTATTTTTTTAAATATTTTAAGTTTTGTTGACTGAAATGTTTTTACAGTGGAATTCACTGTAACAAAATTTCAAAGTACTACTGTGTAAAATTTTTAATACTGTTATATAGTTCTCAACAAAATTAGTAATATAAATACCTAAATTAAAGTTATAAAAAAAAATTTCTTGAACAGATTTTTACTGAGTGCTGTCTCACCAGCTGTTGTTGTTCCATCCCTGCTCAGCCTAAAAGAACGTGGTTATGGTGAAGGAAAAGGGATTGCAACGCTAGTTATAGGAGCAAGCAGTCTAGATGACATAACAGCAATTTCTGTATTTGGAATTTCCTTAGGAATGATATTTTCACAAGGTATACTTAATTTTAAAACTTTTCTAAAAAAGAATTAAATCACAACATAAAAAATTAAATTATATTGTTTAATTATTTATTGCAATATTAAATGTTTATTTTAACAATTAAAATACAATTTTAAATTTAACTTCAATAGCCCTCCAGGCTAGTCTAATGGTAAACTCGTCATTGAAAATTTAACAGCTGATTTTTGAAGCTTTACTAGGACTTGAAAGTCAAATCTTAATAAAATTTAGTTATATTTTTTATGGATCTGAGTACTAGACATTGGATACCATGCAATTTTGTGGATGGGGTTAAGTTAACCGTACAATTCAGGAATTGTTGGCTTCTACATCAGCACTTGAGCCTAATTGAATTTTAATCATTAGTTTCTAAGTTTTTCCTTCAGAAGTATTGAAAAGTCATTTAATTCCTCTATAACTATCTTATTCTTTCTTGATGTGGCTATAATAACTTGTCAAGTCAGCTGGTTGGTGATAAATTTTAATATCATCCATTTCTAATTTCAGAGATTTGTAACATTTAGCAAAGGTTATTTCAGTAATCAGTGAAACATATTATTTCAGTGATTGGTGTGAATCACTGAGGAAATATACCTTTAAGCAGTTGTTATTTCTGATTTGATACGTGGAATTTATAAGAAAATTAAACTCGCTATAAAGAGAATTGCTCTTATTATTGTCACTGCTGTCTAAAATCATACACGTAACTTCCAATTCAGTAGTTCAAGTTTTCTGAAGATTTTTAATGATCTATATAGTTAACAAAGAATGCAACTGTATTCCATTTCCAGCCTTTGAAATAAATTTTGTTTTCCTTCAAGACAAATCTTTTTCTTCAATTCACAAAACACCTATGTTATTTCCTTTCGACATTTACTTAAAAATTCCTAATCACATATATGCTCAAAATGTTTTCCAGTGGGGAAAAAATAAACAAAATTAAAAATTGTATTTTAGATGTTAAATTTTGGGATGAATAGTAGGTTAACTTTTAACACACAGCCATTTCAACCACTTATTTTGTTTTCTTTACAAACAACAAATAAGAAAGTCTTTAGACATTACAACAGTTTAGAGTATTGATAACAATCCACCAATCCTTAAGGATCAATGTATAATTACTAAACTTGTTTTATATTTTTTTATATAAATAAATAATGTATATTCAAACAATAAAAATTTCTGTATTTCATTCAGTCTGATAATAAAAACTATAAACTTGACATAGAATTTAAATTTGTTTTTAATAATCTATCTTAAAACAAATGTCTAAACAAATTTATTTTCTGACAGTTTATATAAATATTTTAACTAATGGTTTGAAATATCAATATTTTTCATTAAAAGGGGTTCCACTCTAATTTGACTGTAATAATTAATATAAATAGTTTTTGTACTTAATAATTGCAATGTAAATATCTACAATATTTACTTACATCAATGTTGTACTTGCGACAGACAGAGGATTTTTATTGCATCTAGAATCGCGCTGAAAGTGTTGCTAGCAACATTTTAATGTCACTAGAAGTCAGTAAGATATGACTAAAGTGGTATCTTTGTTATACCTTTTCAAAGTTACATAGAATAGAACTTTTATTATTTAAAACAAATATAAAATGTGAGCTATGAATTATGATGTGTTAAATGCTGAAAATTGTTAGATAAAAAAGGTTATTACCTAGATAAATAGAATATTATATTTCTAAAACTATAGATTTTTATATTTGATTGTAATAAATGTACAATGTAACTTTAGGTGATATAACACAACAGATTTTTCAAGGACCGAAGGAAGTATTACTGGGACTGGTCACAGGTGTAGGATGGGGCATATTATCATCATTTATACCCCATAAAGATGATGTAAGTACAAAATAATAAAGTTGTAATTATATTCAAACTTAATATGACTGCTTTAAAAGCAGTTAACACTTAAAAAAAAGGTTTTAACGCCTAAAAAAAACTTTTAAAAGCAGCTAACACCTAAAAAAAAGTTTCAACACCTAAAAAAGGTGTTAAAAGCAGCAAAAATCTAAAAGAAGGTTTTAATACCTAAAAAAAAGGTGTTAAAAGCAGAGAAAAGCATGAGAATAAAAATATTTAGGTAGTCTGAAATAAAGCCTCTAGTTTCTGTAAATGTGTTGTCACACTTCAATTATACCCTATACTATGAATGAGTGAACATCCCATATTTGTATCATGCAGCAGGAATATGATGTGATTCATATAATATATTTAAAATATAAACTTTTGCAATGTAAACAAAATCAAATTTTTAAAACAAAATATTTTTAAAAACTTAATTAAAGGGTTTTCAGTCATCTTTGAAACCATCTTCAGTGACTGATATTATTGTTCTCACACTGTTATCAGTTGATTTATTGCTGACAGTTTATTTTTAATTCGACAGATATGAATTTAAACTGCAGTTGAAAAGTGTATTGAATTTAAATTGTGTGTGTTCATTTATCATTGTTTTATGTTCTGTATGTTTACATATTTCATAATGTTTTATTAAGCATTTTAAGATATGGTCTTTTTTCTGTATGGACATTTGTTGTCCATCTTAGATGTCAGTGTGACATCAATAGACCAATCATGAAAATGGTCACAAAGATGACTGAAAAAACTTAAAAGTAGGTTTCAGAAGAATTACATTGAATTTATTTATTTAACATAATTTTTTAGTTTAACTGGGTACCTCCTGTATCCCAGGCGGTTACATATATTGATAACATAAAAAAGACTAACTAATAGTGCAAAGGGAGCAATAGTGAAAAGCAACCCCTTTTTGAAAAGAAACTATGCACTATATATTTTACCTCTAGAAAGTAGAAGAAAAAATCTATTGACTGAAGCTGAAGAAGTATTTCAGTAGCTGCAATTTGAGTAGTTAAAGTAGCTTAAAAAACCCCAAAAAAAATTAATTATGATATATCTGATGTATTGATATCAGAAAAAAGTTCAACAATAATTTCCAAGATATCACAAGTAGGAGAACATGAGACATTTGTTTGTATGTGAGTAATCACTCAGTTGAAACAAAAAAAAATTGCTTGTAAAGTTATTCGAAATATTTGTTCAAGTAATATACTTAACTGCCCTTAAATCATGTAAATTTAATTAATTAAGAATATAAAAAAAAATTCTGAACTTTAATCTCAATAAACTTTAAGATAAATAAGATTTGGTAAGCTAACATCAAATGATGATTTTTGTACAAAACTAAATGTGTCTACCACCACATACATCTACTAGTTTTTGAGTTCTTTTTTTCTGAGAGTATGAAAATAACTAAGATGATTGAGCTATTCACTTTATTTTCTTCCTGATAAATAATAGTTCTATAGTGTGTGGTTACAAGAAGAGATATGAAGCTATGCAGTTAATGATTATAAATATGATTGCTGTGTGAACATTTTTTGGATCATATTATGTATGTAAGCTATAGTTAACTACTTGCTGTGCAAGGATAATTGGTAAATTAATTAAAATAAAAATACTCTGGTAAGAATGAAAGACTGTATAATGAATTTAAATTTATACTAACAAAAAAGACTTGACAAATAATAGTTTTAAATTTGGAAAAAACAGTAA
>JAAAKQ030263497.1:0-10726 GCA_010016005.3 Zanna intricata | reverse complement strand
TTCAAATCCTAGTAAAGATAAAAATTTTTATACGGATTTGAATACTAGATCGTGGATACCGGTGTTCTTTGGTGGGTGGGTTTAATTAACAACACTTCTCAGGAGTGGTCGACCTGAGATTGTACAAGACTCTACACTTCATTCGCATTCATACATATCATCCTTATTCATCCTCTGAAGTAATACCTTAAGGTAGTTACGGAGGCTAAATAGAAAAAAAAAAGAAAGGTAAATTAATTTGAATTCATTCTTAAATTAAAAAAACAGGATTAAGATTATAGTTATTTTATGTAATTTTTTTTTAGTGTACGAAAAATGTCAGGTTTGACTAGGATTCGAACAAGCGCGGTCCGAGTGAAAGGGAGAGATATTACCATTTGGCCACAAAGATCGGCAGTAATACTAATAACAAATATACGGGCAAAGGATTGCATAACTATCTTGGCTTTGCCATTGATACAGTTTTATTTAAAATATGCCATACGGTTTCTAAATACTCGTATTAATGATTTAATTATGTAAAGAACAAATTGTTCAATAAAAGGATTCAAAAGTAAACAAAACAAAAACACAATTTTTAGTAAAAATGTTGGGTTTTGGTAGACCTACTTCACCGATTGATATTTTTATCATAAAAAATATACTATATATATCGAATAAAATCTAACTGAAAAAAAAAAAAAACATTTTTCCTGAAAATAATTGTTTCCCAATCGACAACTTTGCTTGATAGCCATCTTATAAAATGAAAGCAACCCCTTTAATTAAAAAAAAATTGAAATTTTTTTTTTTTTAAATCCTAAGTCGGATCCCATGGAAACTTCATCTTTTTTAAAATGTCTATATCGTCTACATTAATAATAGGATTAATCCATATTTAAAAATGTGGATATAAGGTATTATATTTTAAGTACGAATGCCATTCATCCTCCTTTTTGGAGGGGGATGAAATTAAATTATATTTAAAAGCATAAAATTATATTTATTGGAGTAATTACTGTAGGCCTAATTTAGTACAGAGATATTCAGGGTAAAAAACTATTAGATACTAAAAAAAAAAACAGAAAAAAAAAACTTTTGGTATCAAAAAAGTATAAGCCTAAATATAATCTTATGAACAAAGTAACACTTCATTTGTTCAAATCGGTTGATAAACGGCAGAGTTATATTTGAAATTGTTAAAGTGGATTGCAAAAATAATGCGTGAATACAGACACAAAATTGTAATAATACAAAATGTCAGACTTATTTATTTTGTATTTGTTATTAGATACAGTCTCGTCAAATTTAATTAAAATATCCCAATCCTTTATTCATTAATTCATTTTTATTACTGAAACAGAAAATGGTGGACAGAAGGACGGTGTAATAAAATAAACCTGAAATCTTTGGTTTATTTCATATCCTAATTTAGTACCTTAAATGTGGCCGGCGCCTTCTGAAACACTAAATATATTTTACGTACGCTTTTTTTATACTTAAACAGTAAATTCTGGTATAATTCAATTCATTTTCAAACTCTGCATAGAGGTACACAAAAAATATCAGTGTGGTAGAGTTGAAAAATAGTTATTGTTATTTCCATGTGAAAACGAAAAATATTCTATTAAATGAAATTTTTAAATTGAATAGTGGGTGGAAAGTAAAAGAAATTTTAAAAGTTAAATATTTTTGATTTATGACCTCTAAAACCTAAATTACCAAAAAAGTAATCTACATAGAAAAAAAAGTAGTGTAAAATGTGATATTGTATAACTTACTACGAAAGTAGAAAGGTTTGAGGGGGAAAAAAGAGCGAGAAGAAGCCACTTTGTTCTATGAAAAAGAGACACTGTCATATAGAACAGAGAATGTTTATTTTTCCTGGGGTAAAATGTGCAATAAAATGCAGGCAACTGACTACACGTACAGCTACTAACGAACGTTTTGTACGACAGACAGAAATACAGACAAACAACGGACGTAGAAGACCGGATCGGTTTCATTTGTGGACTCCACAGTGAGAGCGAGCGAGAGGAAATGAAGTAGGACGGCTTAATCAAGCCTTCATCGTGCCACTAAAACAGACAAAATTGAAACTAAATTGCCATCTGGCAGCAATGTTGCTTCTGCAATTCAAATTATAGAGGGGAAAACGTAGCTTGACTTGATGAAAGTAATTTTTCTGACTATGAAAAATTATTTTAAAATTAATCACTCCTTATTTAATATTTACTCGACTTTATAAAATTAACAACCGAGAATTTATTTCGTTAAATAAACTTAATATATAGATCGCTTCAGACCTCCAAAGCATATTATATTCTCTAAATTACAAAATTTAGTCTGCTTGAGGCGGCATGTACAAACTTACTACAAAGACGTATCTTTATAAAAAATTTACTGATACATCTTTTAAATTACATCAGATGAATTTAAAAAATTGCTTACATTATGATCACTCATGAAATTCAGACTATTTTGAGAAGATAAATTTTCTTAAAAGATTTCCTTATATTAATTGTAAATTAAAATATGATTATCTCATAACGTATATGTTTGAAAAACTTGTTAGTATCTGTACAGTATTTTAAACATATACAAAATGTGAAACTAAAAATTTGACAAAATTAAATATTTTTTTTATTGTTACCGTTTTAGTGAAAAATACAACCCGATTTTTATTTTTTACCCATTTTCACGTTCTGGTATAATTAAAATAAGTAATTTGTTTTACAGAGATTAATTTTTATTTTTATCACTGTTTTTTTCATGTATATAATACGTATCATTAAAGTCGATAGATTTGTACGTACAATTTATGTACCAGTTTTTACGTACAGCTAAATAAATGAAGCTAAGTTATCCAATAAAAACTTTGCACTCATACATACCAACTGCACTGACTAAAATAAATAATAAATAGAATGTTTCCGAAAACGACTTTACGTTGTAATATTGTTTTCATTGTAAACGAAAGAGTGAGTGCTTTGCTTCGGAGCAGATTCATCTCGTAACGAATAATATACCGAATATATTACTTAATCATTTCAGACAAATAACAGAACAATACACTTACTATAAGATAGAGTTGCTTTAACTAATTAACTTATCTTACATCGTTTATCACTGTCTCGGTACGGCGAAACCACGATACATTTTATTCTCTTGTACGTGAGTTACCGATTTACTAATTCGAGTTCAGAAAAGTTTACGAACTTGAGCTTTCTTGTTAGGAATTACATTTAACACAGCACGTAAAACGCTACGATAAAAGCTGCTAAACAAAAGATATATTGTTTATAGAAAAGATAAACATTATTTTTTCTTCTAATTTGTTTTATTTTCTTGTTAATCTAACTTAGAGTATATACACTCGTCGATGTTAACCCTTCTTCTTCTTTCTCTTCATTTTCATCTTTATCTTTACCTATCCTATATTGCATGAAGCTAGCGTTCTGATCTTTAATTCTTATAAGTCCCTGTTCTCTACACTAAGTTCTTCACTTCTGTTACTCCTTTATTACTGATTGTAGAGAAATGTATTAATTACAAACCGAGATATAATACGTAAAACGATGATATCAAATTATAATTGGGTTTGACTAAAACTAGATTTATAGTCGTATAGGTGGCATTAGATGATAGCAGCCATTAAATAACTTTTCAAACTTAGACATTAGAAATGCAATTTAGCAAACGCTCTTATCTCGGAACGATTTATTTATTAGCATGCAACTACCACATCAAAAGCATGTGGGAGGGGGGTGACTCAGAAGTTTCAAATGAAAAGATTAAGATCGTGATAAATAATTTTAAAGAAGAAATCAAATTTTAATGAAATTAAACGCCAAAAAAAAATGATGACAAACTTCGTTCTGATTAAAATGACCGCTTTAAATTACTAAAATGATTCTTAAAATGGTAACTTCAGTCTTTCAGGACATTCTTCTATGATGTTTCTTCTCTTTCTTTCAATTGAATTTTTTTTCCTAATAAGACTCTTTGTAAATTATAATCAGCAGAAATATTTAATTCTTCTAGATTTTTTCTGTCTCTTGAATCAGTATAGGTTAAACTTATTGCTGCTGAAAAGATTAAAATATGTTTTAATTAACCTGTTATTAATCCTGCAGAAATGTTTTCGTAAAAAAATAATCTTAAGCTTTTAATATTTGATAAAATATTTTCCAGTTTTTGTAAATTTCGCCATTAGATTATAATAATCGAATCCCATTTTTGATTATCAGACAAAGAATTTTCTTAGAATTTCTCATTCTTTTTTCATAATTTTTGTTTGTTTGTTTGTTTAACCTCCGGAACTACCGTTAAGTTATTATCTTCAGAGGATGAGATGAATAAATTGTAGAGTTTGTGAAAAATGCCATGCCTGACCGGGATTCGAACCCGGGACCTAAATATTTTCTAATTGTCCAACTTAATGTAAACTCGATTCACTTTAGAACTATCCTGGTGTAAAAAAAAAAACGGGTGGGCGTTGTTGTAGAGACCGTCTCAAAAGTTACGCTTACAAATTATATGTTTCATGTTGGATTTATGATCAGATTTATATTTGATGTTTTCATTTGGCGGTGACTGAATCGAGTTTATTTACGAATTAATTACAAGGCATCTATATTGAAAGTTATATCACTGTTGATAATAACATGATAGACGATAAAAAAAGTATACAAATACTTGTGAGATCTAACAAATGAGTTACCCGGTACATTACTGCATTTAACAATCGCTCACTCAGCAGTAAAATTTCACAGCTACAAACAGTAAAGGTAACTCTTACGCTGAGCGCAATATGAATTAACATTCATTCAGATGCGTACAATTTTTTTTGTTGATTACTAATAAAGTTACAGAAATGACAGAATTCAATTCAGTATGTCACTAATTTAATTACAAATTAGTGATTTTACGAAATTTTTAAATTATTAAAAACTAGAAAGAAGAATATTTTTTAAAACATCTAAATAAATCATCTCGCTAACTGTAAATGCCAGCTAAATCCACTGAAACTGGAAATCTTTTGTACCACCCGACCAGATTTCTATTCCTTTGTGTGAAATGTCAATAAATGGTACTGTTCGACTAATCGTTTCAAAATCACGAGCCGTAAATCTATTGGTCCGACTACGGGGCAGATAAAATTTGAAATAGCTTGTTGTTAAACCTATTCGAGTACCATCATTTTGGATTAATTATCCACTGTATTTCTCTTTTAAAAAACCTAAAATTAAATATTTAGGTAATCTATTGAATTCTGCAATATTCAATGCCTCTAATTCGGTAATATCTATCGGATTAGTTTATGATTATTAATGGTATCACAATTCAGTTGAAAATGCAGTGATATATTATCGAATATTTAATGTCCGCCTTGCCACTGCGGTTGTAGCGTACACATTAGCAATTAAAAATTACATATTTACAAATATTTTTATTAGTGGACCTTTTTTCTGTTTATTAGTTCATATAAAGTTTTTATACGTAAATTTAATGAACTGCTGATCTGATTTGATTGATTCTAGGTCTGTATCTATTGAAGTTTAAAAGCTATTTTAGGGCTAAGTTCTACTTTTCCGTTTAACACTATAACTGTAGAAAAGAAAGTATTGTAATCGGTCCAATTTTGGTACATAAGGTTTTCACAGAATCTTGATGTTTTGACACCTAAGGAAATCAAAAACCCCAAAAAACCGAGTGCAAATTTTCCGGATGTTAATGTTCGTATTTCGCGTGTTCGATGTTGGCTTCTAAATTACCTTATATCTCCAGAACTACAGGACCAATTTGACCGAACTGGGTCATATTACTTATATATATATATATGGGAGATTGATACCAACTTAAAAGACGACGTGGATGAAGCTGTAGAGCAAGGTTCCCTCAGTATCTCAATATTTTGCTTAATTAAGGTCTTACTTTTGTTAGGCACATTTGTTAACAATTAAAAAATAATATTTGCAAAAAAACCTTTCGAAAAATCGCACCCCCCTCAAACAAATTCTATAAATTAGTGGCTAAGTGCGTATACTGCGTTAATAGTACCGCCCTATCACCACAAGGAGCGCTAGTGTATCACTGACGTGTTAAATTAAGCTGTGCGTGTATGCGTGTGTAAGCCGCAAACTGAAAATTCCTACGACTGTATAGTAAGTTATTTTTTCTTTAAATAATTCCATAAGCGAATGACTGATGTAAAAGAAACCAAGAGAAATTTACACCACCACTTTACATGTACCAATTTTTTTTAATTTACCGATTAAATTATATATTATACGAGATAGCTATATAGTTAATCAATTAAAATTTATAATATATACCATGAATTTCCCTTTTATTTTTTCATTTTCAAATAAAGTTGTCAACTCTGGTTGTATTGAGTCCTATTAGAAAATATTTATTTTTTGATATTTTTCTTGGTGGTGGAATAATGTAATTTTCGTAGTAAAATTATATTTAATAATCTTATTAGAAAATTTCTAGGATTACCTTTTTTAATAAATATTATAATCTAGTCATTCAAAACTGAAAAAAGTTTGACCTGTGGTTATCATTCTGCTTATAGGTGGATTTTATTTTTAATTTAAAACATATTTATTTTTTAAAAGGGAATTATTTGTCCTTGCAGCAGACATTTTTGTCTGTTGTAAGAGATACAATCTTTCGACAAAAATTAATTCTTTTTAAAATTAATTCAATGGACAACAATATATACTTAATAATTTTCCTACAACCTTTTTTTTTGTAATTGATTTTGAAAATAATTAAACGAAGTATTCATACAATATAAATCCTTTTTTTATGATTTGTTAGCAAAAGAATGTAGGGAGTTATCGATTATATGAAACTTGGTTTTCCCAAAATATTTTTATTTTAATAAAAAAAATTAATTTCATTGCACCTGCAGGAACCGAACTCATTGCTAATTGATCGTGAAGTCACGACCGCCTTATTTTACAATACTCATACTCTCCGAATAGTGTGTGAAAATTACTATTCATCAGATATACTTCAATCCACCAATTTTGGTAATCTATTAATAAAAAAATTAAAAAATACTCTCTCCAAATAGTCGGAATAATATTGGTTTGGAGTAAGTCGTATTTCGGTTCTTAACAATACTTTGAATCCTACATTGCTGGAGAGAAAAAATTACTAATTTAGTCCAACTCCCACTTCGATAAGAGCTTTGACAACTACACACCGGTCAACGTATGATACTGTGGTGAAATTTGTGTTTCAATCTTAGAACGATCATAAAAAATTAAACCTTGTAAGAAAATGTGAAAAAATAACTGGGAAATAGATTTTCTCCAAAAGTTGGTTTCGGGAAATCTACAGAAAGACTAAAGAAGCCTTCGTTGTAAAAATACTACACAGAAAAAGTGAAATACTAATGCCGGCAATTAAAGGATTATCATATCAGGTTCCACAACTAATACAGGTTAATGGAGTGCATATAAAAACAATCAGTTGGAAGCCGAAGGCTTACGATAACCAAAAAGCAAATACGCATAAGATTTCGTGGGCCAACGAAATGATGAACGATTGATTAATTATTGCAAATTAAGAAATTAAAAACCAATACGATGTCGCTCATCAGCACCAAGACAAGTACCTACACCCGAATTAGTGTAATGTTAACAAGTGAAAACTAAAACCGCGGATTCGTCACGAATGCTTACTATCAAAAATCTGTCTACTGCACAATTAATACTTTAAAAGATTCTTTTTTTAAATAATATTAAAAGTAATAAAAGAAGTTGTATCACATAAAATATCAGAAATATCCTTCTGACATATTACGAGACGAATTAACATTTATTTTAGAAAAGTTTAGAGGCAAAGAAATTACATAAAGCTAACTAAAAATTTTTAATTTTCAAACACGAGTTCTGTTTAAGAAAATAAGTTCATTTCTCCTTATTTAAACTGTGGAGACATTATGATTCACTGATGGGGAAACAAACAGTTTAGTTTTTAAAATAAATTGAAAAACTAAATAAAACTTTTTTAAGAATACTGCGAGAAATATATATATATTTTTTCTTTTTTTAATTCCGACCGAGTACTTCCTTCAGTCTAGTAAATGAGATGTAATACTTGGACGTTCCGATTAGTAATTCAGCCTATATGCGAACTTTCTACTAAGTTAACATATTAAATCAGAGTGGAAAATAATTTTAAGAAATAAATCAAATGATCGTAAAAAACCTGTCAGATTCAAAATGGATTTATTTTGTAAAGATTAAGTCGACTACAAATCAATCTAATAGTATTCCAGAAATTGGTATATATGAAAAAAATGTAATAAACAAAAAAACTAGTATTGACTTATTTGTATAGGAATTTTGTACTTTTCTGAGTCAGGTTTAATAATAGATGAATATATACTTGAAATAAAAGTAATAAAATAAAAGAGAAAGCGCTGCATTATTACTACGTTAAGAACATGAACGTCTGTGGTTCTCACAAGTCTCTCATAAAATCTGGACAAATCTCCTGGGGTATGTATGTTTCTTATATAGAGCACCTCTGAATGTTGTAATGAAAACCCACACATCAAGAGACTGTACATATATACTGCTACTGAGATTAACTACCTCGACTGTGATGTACGGATGTAATCTTATAGTACTATTAAAACTGAAATTATCTTAACTCATGTCCTATAAATAATTAAACAAGGAAGTTTATTTAAACTGCTTAACACTAAATCCTATCTATTAGACTGAAATTTATTATCTTTATTTATTATTTAAAAAAACCTTTTAGGTTATTAACATTTTAAATTAGTAATACCATTACCAGACATTAAAATTTTACAAAAATATTACATATATACTTAAGAACGATGTACAATTAGAATATATAAAACTTTTTATATTGGGAAGGGTTACTCTTACTCTTTCATTCATAAGGATTCAAACACGACACCATCCTGATAAAAGAGTAAGACTCTTTCATAAGGATGAAAATGTGTCATGTTCGAATGCTAGTCAGTGATAGTATATTTCATTTGCAGCAATCTTCAAGTTTCATATTCCTATGTATAAGCTTTAAGTTTAAATGACAAATTTAATTTAAAAAAAAATAAAAAAATAGCCATTGTTTCTTCTGAACTTTTTCATTACCCGGATGAGGGAACCCTTCCTTCACACAAAACTCCAAAAAATGTTTGTATAAAAGTTTTTCCGCTTGCCCTTTGAAATCATTTAGTAAAATATATATGCAGCGAATAAATCTCAAAGTTGTTTCAGATGTGGGAGAAAACGTCGATTAAATTTTAATTACTATTTTTTCGAAAACAGTTCAAAATTTTACTTTAATTTTCATAACCGGAAATGATAGGTTAATGAGTGATTCTTAACCAATAAATTACAAAACTAAAAAAAATTTGGGCTTAAAATTAAAAGAAGCTACAATTTTTATTCAAACCTAAAAATAAAACTTCCAAGAAAACTAATTATAATTTTTCTGTCAAAACATATGATTAAATAAAAAACAACATTAGAAACAGGAACGGTCTAATAGTAAATATTTCAAGGGAAGACAATATGCAACTGATATTTTAATCATGTATTTTCCATTATCTAGTAAAAATAAATTTATTTTTTTAGAGTATTTTAATATCAGAATGGGATGCTGGCCAAATGTTCATAAAAAATGGTATTTTCTTTATTTTAAACAGAAGTAAAATGTATCAACTGAAGAAAATTTAATTAGATAACGCACGCTAGTAAAAATTACATCAACTTTTACAAAAATAAACAATAAAATTTCCAAGTTTTTTATACGTTGAGAACATTTTAATTGATTTTTATAAGTGAAATACAAAAATAAGATTCAGTGTTTTTTTATAATTACTTATTTAATTACATCTTATATATCGTGATTTAGTAAACGACTATAAAAAAAAAATATTACTACACGACAAAATATTTATAAAGATAACATTCGGATTTGTTTTAAGCCGCTTCTAATCAAAAATGTAGTCTATTCGGATAAATTTATCCCTAAAAGCCCTTAGCTCAATCAGTATGTCAACAAAAGATTTTTTTTTTCTGGAAGGGCGAAAAACTCTAAAGGGTTATTATCGCCCGAATTAAAAATAAAAACCTAAAACTAAAACATAAAACGAAAAATAAATAAAATAAAAAAGAGTAAAAATTAATTCACTAAAAACTTAAATCTAATGTCACAGTTGAAGAAAAGTAAAGAAAAAATAAAACTACATTAAAATTAAACAGGCTGACTAAAACTTAAAGCTAATTTCACAACTGAGAAACAATCTAAAACTTAAAACCAACACAATGTAAAACTTACAACTAATATCTCAGATATAATCTTAAAAATAAAATAAATAAAAATGTAACTAAAATATAAAGCATCATAAAATCCGTAAGGGGTGTAAGGCCCCTTAACGGATAAGAAAAAAATAAGTAAAAACTATAGGTTAAAAATTTGTAAGGGGTGTAAATTGTCCCTTAACAGATACCAAAATAATGGATAACGGAAGAAACTATGTAAAACCTTAAATTTTGTTAAAAATACTAACACGTCGCAAGAATCCGAAAACCCTATCTATCACTGTATCGTCGTTTTTTAGGATATGCCGAATATTCTAATATTTTAAATTTGCGACGTACGGTCGCATAATAAATGCAATCTGTCAAGATATGACGTACAGTCAGTCGGCAGTTACATCTTGTACAGATTGGCGCATTTT
>JAAAKQ030263486.1:0-10726 GCA_010016005.3 Zanna intricata | reverse complement strand
AATGCCATGCCTGACCGGGATTCGAACCCAGGACCTCCAGATGAAAAGCCGAGACGCTACCACTCGGCTACGGAGGCCGGCATTAAGCATATAGATTCTAATTATGATTAACTGTGACAAAATAAACACTGAAGTTTAAGAAACTAAAGAAGAAGCTGATAACAAAGAGGATAACAAAAGAGTATTTGTGAAATTAATTTTTGAATAAATTTTAGGTAGAAACCTTACTTCAAAAGTAGATTTACATAAAAGCAAACATAAGCTAAAAATTAATATAGTTAAGAAAGGAGTCGTTAGGATAACACGGGTAATGACAAATGTGCATTTTAATTGACGGATGAATGTAGAAAGCATTTAAGTATGAGATGTTTTTCAGAAAAAAAATTAATTACAGTGGCAAAACAGCAATGGAAAATAGCTTAAAGGAGAGCTCTAATGATATAGAAAAGAGTACAATTGTAGTAAACATCGATGTAATATATAGAAAATAAGAGAACATTTTGAAGAAATGAGCCCAAAATGTAGTATCATATAAGATGTGCAAATAAAAATTTGTGTTACATATATGATGTATGAGCAAATAGATGACAAGAATATATAAAGGGAAAACAGTCAGGAAAATAATTATCAAACGAGATTTAGTAGGAGGAAAAAGAAAATTATGAATATTCCAAAAGAAACTACTTTGAGGCTGTGCTAAATCTTAGAAGATCTATGGCTACACCTTCAAATAACATATTAAATACATTATAGAAATAAAAAAAGTAGAAAAAATAATGAAATAAGAAAGGATAATCCAACACAAAATCATAAAAGAAAATTAAATAGAGAAAAAAGTAAAATTAAATTTATCAAAAAGACTGAACAAGAATCAAAAGCTTGGTTCATCAAAATATGTTTAGCTTTGTCTCTTTTAAATTTCGATTGAAAAGGGGCTTAAAATTTACATGGTTCATTGCTTCAATTTCATTCTTTAAAATAAAACAGCAGTGTAGTTCAAAATCATAAGAAATGTGAAAAAGAATATCAACGTTATTAATATACACAGAAAAGAGAAAAAGGGACCAAGGACTGAGGAGTGGAGGACACTGCCAAACTGAAAGCCATTTCAAGTCTGCCCATCAGACATGTCAAAATTTCATTCCCAGCACCCTGACCGACCCATACTGCAGAGAAAAGTATGAAGAAAATCATAGATGAGAAGACTCTGGGATGTGACAAGAATAACTAAGTTTACTTAAAATAAGAGGATGTAAAACATAACCAAATGCTTTGTAAAATCAAACTAAAAGTAAACTCATTAATGTTACCTATACCTGCAGAAATGTCATTTGCTGTAATTAGAATAGAAATGGTATCAAAAGCAAAAAAAACTGCTCATAAATAATTTTCTTAAGAGCTTTAGATAAAGGAAAAACAGGAAACTAGGTGTATGATTTAAGGGGATAGTCTGTGAATAAGTGTGTAACTCTTTCAAAATCAGAATGTTCTCAGTTTAGTTTTTTCTTTCAGTCCTTACATTAAACATTATTCTTTCATCTAAATATATTTAAAGTACCTGTTAAGGAGCTTTCATTGACAATACATGTGCCAGATAGCAATAGAGCATCACACATCATCATACAACCATGAGGAGGAATTTCTACAACATCTCCTGGCACCAATTTATCTGATGATTCTTCAAATTTACCTATAAAGTTAAAGATTTTATGATTCAAAACAATGGACCACAAGTGAATTTTTGAATTGCATCTTATAACCAATACTAAAAATAATTGGGTTAATTAAAAATAGTTAATTAATGTTAGTTCAAAACTATTTACTTGAAATGTTTGTGAAACTATTCAAGCAAGTTAGAAAGAAAACAAAGGATATGATTCACCAGATGGTACATTACAGCTGGGTGACTGCATTACTCTTATATTTTAAAATAGACAAATACTCATAAAATCCTACATATACACTAATATGTATATTAGTAATACTGACAATAAAATCAATGGTATTAATATTATGTCCATTATACCACCATGTGTTCACAATTTACAAAAAAAAAACACAAATATGAAAAAAATGGTTCCTTTCTGCAGTTATTAATACTATACTTAAAAAAACTTCCATGTACATCCTAAAAAATTTCAAAAAAATTAGACCAGCATATTTTCAGATATTCAGAAAGATATTCAAAAGATATATTAATATATTTCTTCGTTGTGTAATTGTTAATGTATTTTGTTTGAATTTGAATTTTTTAATTCTTTTAAAAATTATTCTTATTTTAAACAAACCTTATTTTGATTTACTGCAACTTTATATATATTTATATATATATTATTTCTGATATGTATTACTACATTTATATTATATTACAAATCTACTTAGAGCCAATAAACTTACAATGAACTTACTAGCCAATAAGTTTGTATTTGTCTCAGTTTTTGAGTAAGATTTGTCTCATGGTTTTTGAGTTTTGTGTGACCAATTTTGTATTTTTTTTTTTGTTATTGGTCTATTTTACATCATTCTCTTCAGAATAAAATTTTCTACAAGTTTTGTTTAAAAAATTTACGTGTTTATTACCCATTTAACCAAGTTAATGCACTTCAAATCTAAACAAAACATGTTTTTCGAGACCGAATTTTAAGTATTTCGTTAGATATCATACAAATTACTGTAGTTACAGATCTGGGACCTGGTTTATTCAATTTTTCAATTCATTTTACATAGAATTTTCTAAATTTTACATGTTAAAAACTTCAGTATGGCTTCATTATAATGGGGGTGAACTGAAATCCGGGCGAAATCTTTCTCCAGCTGTAACTCGCTAATGAAGCGATTCCGGATCTATGTTTATATGAATTTTATTTTCTAATTTTTTGATGTAAATTCACCTTCAGAAGTTTCTCCGTTTCTTCCTGAATCATCCGGTATATACCATATATATATATATATATATACATATTATTATTATTATGTAATATTTAACTAACATATTGTATCAATAACCATTATTTATACTCACCCAAAAACAGTTCTGATTCATTCCTCCTGGTGTAAATGTTTTGCTGCCATATTCACTACACACAAATTTCAGTTGTTATTGTATTAAGTACAAAAGTTGCTGTAGTCTTCAGTATGTCCAAGAAGTTCCAAATCTCCTTGACAAATATACTTTGTGGATTTATTACATATTTTGAACATTTATATACATTTGTATTTATGAATTATCTATCCAGTAGATTAATCTGTGCATCATCGTGCTGAAAACACAAAGCTCCACATTCTACATGATCTGTTGTGAACCATCTCTGGACTTATGTCTTGAAAGGCTTCCAACATACTATTACATAAATCTTTTGCATCGTTGTTCAGATAGAAAAGCTTGATTATGCCTCAGAATGAATTTAATATGGTAAGGCCATGACTTTGTGGTGACCACTTCAGTATGCCTAGTGATGCTGGTGAACTACAGCTAACCCAATGGCCTGGAAATTATTCATTTAGGAAATCACAAACTCTACAAGCAAAATGAGCTGGAGCTCCGTATTTCTGTACCCAGAACCTTTCTGCATCCCCCATGTTGCCCATTCTCTTGAAGTTGAAGTATTAACCATCTTTCCAACATTTGCAGATTTCCTAGGTTCATCTTACCCTCTCATCCGGAGGTCCTGGCTTCAAATCCTGGTCAAGGATGACATTTTTAATTCAATGACATCCATCTTCTAATTCCCACACATGAGTTTGAGCTTATGTGGTAAATTAATTCATCAAGCAAATAATTAAACATCTGCAAATAAGAATCACATTCATGTAGCGTACTCCTCAAAAAAATAGTCTGAACAAGTATCAAGATATCATCCCAACTCATACACCAGTGAATTCCTTTCTAAATCATGCCCAAAATGAGTATTCTTTTTATCCCAGAAAACTACATTCCTGCTTCATGAACTGCAAAAAATTGTGCATTCATCACTAAACATTCATGTGCAGCATTTGGAAATTGTGCTAATAAACCAGGCTACAACATGCAACAGGCCTCAACATTGTAACTTTACAGCTGAAAGAAGGAGCAAGGGAGTGTCCTGTGTGACCTTGTTAGCAGGGATACCAAAGATAAAATATTATTCCTTAGGAACTGAATACTGCACAACTTTCTAAACTGTAGTAACATGTTAATTGCAGGGAAGAGTACAGGAACTTCTCAGATGTGCTGTATATAAAATTTTAATTAATCTCTTCAAATTCAATGTTTTTTTCCCTAAGTTATCACTCCCATTTTGCATAACTAATTCTAAGTTAGTTTTGCCTTCAATTGAGTGTAAATTATGGATTTTATATTTTTACACAAATTACTGATTGTGTCTCAACTATTTCTACAAAATCTAGAAAGTTAACATAATTTGAAATTACATTGCAATATATTATGACTAGTAAACACAACTTGCTCTTCTTTATGGTGTGAAGAGAACTTTTCACTGCTTGAAAAGTATGATCATCATATGACTGAGCTTCATCATTAATCCTTTCAATGTTATTTACCATGCCTGCCTCACTTTTGCTGAAACATAATACATTCATCAGCAAGTATATCCAAAGATTCAGGGTCTTCATCTATATACCTAGGTTCTGTATCAGCCACTTCATCCATTACTGGTGATATCTAGGTGACATGGGACTCACATCAGAATACACAGCTACCCTTTTTAGTGAAATAGTGCCAGAATGCTTCTAAAATGAGTCTGTCAAGCATGCTTCCTAAACTGTTTACAATCCAATCTCAAGTTACTGCTGATCAGGATCAATCTTGCAACATACTTCTCATATACTGAAGAGCATATCAAATACCATAGATTCTAGTGAAGTAGAGAAACACAGCAAATAGTAGACTGCAAATGACTTTCACCTGGGATGTGGAAAACACATCATATTCCATTTTAGAGCTACCCACATAAGATAGTGGATTTGTTATTCTGTGAATAATTTCCTGAGAATTCTTTTTTAATGAAAAGGAGGCCAAACTTTCGAGTTATTTGCTAATGTAAGCTACCACGATAGATTTAATACACCATCAATATAAGTATTCTTGGAAGTCCTAGTTCATAATTGTTCATCAACTGTCAATCCCGAATATTAACTGGCCTTGTGTAGGTATGACATAAATTACACATTACTGGATAGGATATTTCACAAATTAGCCATAGTTGACATGAAGCAGTACTAATATTATGAAGGCCACATTTTTAAAAACAGAATATCTTGCCTT
The DNA here is from genome assembly GCA_010016005.3 of Zanna intricata. Taxonomy (NCBI): domain Eukaryota; kingdom Metazoa; phylum Arthropoda; class Insecta; order Hemiptera; family Fulgoridae; genus Zanna; species Zanna intricata. The sequence continues at coordinate 5,463 of JAAAKQ030263486.1, read as the reverse complement.
AATGGATGAAGCAATAATCATATGACCAAAGACCAGTAATCATCAATGACTTTTCTAACAAGTAGACAATAAAGAAAAATAACTGTTTAAAAGGCACTTATTCTGAACCTTATTCAAACATGAAGAACTATATTCAGGATCTTTTAACAGTTCTTGCATAATGAAGAATGACAGTCATAATCTATCCTAAATTGCATTAATGGTGTGTAGAAGTACTGGTTGATCTAACTCTAATTCATATCCGTCAAGAATCTGATTACATTCAATATCTTCTTCCATAGAACAAATAACTAAAAAAAACATTGGACAGCTTTGTAAACTTCATATCTCATATCATTCTGAATGCCATCTCCAAAATAAAAAATCCTGCAAACTATTTTTCTTGAGATGTAAGCATTTTGAACAGTAATTTTTAACTTAACCATGTAATCAACCATCAACCAAGCTGTACAATGATACAAATGGTAGTTTGATGAATGACTGAAGTGTGAGTGGAAATGAGGCTTTCTTCTCTAAAATCCACACAAGACAAACAGTGATCATTTTATGTTAAAAGTTTTTTTCTAGCACAATACGCAAGTAAAATCAGTCCAAAGCTCTCTGACTTTTTGAAGTTCTCACTTTAGAAGTATAACTTACTTCCTTGAATCGTAAATAAGAGGCAGAGACCCTTAACCTTTTTAGTTGATGTAGAATCTACAGTTTATTGTTACTTGATTCCTTTTCAATGAATATGGAATATCATCAGGAGTCTTGTCACTGGTATACACAAGAACATCATTTGATGCATGTGAAATTAATGTTGCCATGCAGTTCATAATCGATCATGAATTTTATAATATTACTTATTCTCCAGCAAAATAAAAAAGTCAGTGTCATAATTTTTGTTCTTTGTAACAAATTTAATATTTATTCTTAACAATTGTAGCTAAGAAAGCTTAATAATGTTGGAAATAACACGAACATTGTTATTAAGGAAAAAATATTAATATAAAATACAGTCTACTTCATACATCAGCAGAAATGCATGATCAGCAATATATATATATATATTAAAAAAAACACAAAAATGGAATATGTCTATTGAGATAAAGAAAAGAAACAAATACTCATTGGGTAAATAAAAACATAAGTGAGCTGGAAAAAAAAAGTTAATATTAAAAATGAAACAAGGCAAAGAAAAACACCTGAACCAGAAAATAATGAAACAATACACAAAAACTCAAACAGAATAATTTGCTGTTTTTTCTATGTTGAGCTCTCTATCTCTCTTGCTTGATTTTGTGTAGCTGAAAGAACACAAGACCATGTGAAGCATCCATTTAACATACCAAGACAACTATGATTGATAACAATATTTAACTTTTTTTTTAAAACAAATTAATATTTACAAATTACATAATGAAGAACCATAATGTATTATTTGCTTGTAATTTATATATCTGGAACAATGTAGAGTTGTAAAATGTATAAACAATTTATTTTTGTATTCATTTCAGTAAAGTTAAGATATTTTTATCTCAGTAGACATTCAATATGCTCATCTTTTTTGGCTGTCATATAAATTTTACTAATAAAAAAAATAATAAAATTAAACAACAAAAAATTAGTTTCTACCCAAAAATGGTTTTGCAGTTGCATTCTTGCATGACTACATCTGTTTAGTCTATCTAGTATAACATCATTCTTCCATTCAATACCCTAGGTATACAGATACTGGTAATCAAGCAAGAGTTGTGTGTTGGGTTATAATGCTGGATACAGCTCAATGATTTTATATGCAGGGATTAAAGATGGCTTTCTCCAGGAACTGAAAATGTTCACAAACTTGCAAGCATCAATTGTGACTGATCAACCATGAGAAATTAAAAAAGTAGTAGAAATATAATTTTTACAAATATTTCGTTAAAACTACTAATAGTTAAGGACAATGCATCATATCATTCATTCTGTTTTGGTTGAAATGTTTTAAACAAAATACTCACTGAATCAGACATGATACAATTTTTACAAAACAGGGCTTTCAACTATTATGAAGGTATGTGAGAGAAACATATTTTTCAAATTTTGTAACCTCTCTGTACAGAAAACCAATACAAAATTGATCAATTTGTATTAAGCTAAAATACAATTTTTTGGTATCCACCAAATTTCTTGCCGGCCTCTGTGGCTGAGTGGTAGCGTCTTGACCTTTCATCCGGAGGTCCCGGGTTTGAATCCCAGTCAGGCATGGCATTTTTCACACACGCTACAATTCATTCATCTCATCCTCTGAAGATATACCTTAACGGTGGTTCGAGGTTAAAAAAAAAACAAAAAAAAAAATTTCAACCTCAATTCATTTGAACTTGCTGGACAAAAGTTAAAAATTACATCCTTGTTAAAGATTTCAATCCTGATGGAAGTTGTGGTTTTAAGGAATGATTGAAAAAAAAATCCCAAAACACTGATTAAAACTGAAAATTATTAGTAATGATAATCAAAGAAGATATCCATTAATTTGTGTCAGATTTCTAATTGTATCAAGTTCTTCAGTACAGTCGCTTGCTGACAAAGTTGTAAATACTGTTCAGTACAAATGACTGTGTTGGGTGTAATTTCCACATTTGTTACGTGGATGTATTAAACTGTCATGTTATGATGTTATTGGATGTGTTATGGATGACATAGTTGGAATACATATGAGGTTTCTACTTTTTTGAAAATAAATATGTATTTTAAATATGGTGAGGTGAAGGAAGTTAGGTGATTTTTTGTGTTCATATTCTGCAGTGAAATGTAAAATGGAGGACAATTTTATAATGATTGTACATACATGAGATTATATGTTTCCTTTTTTGTAGGATATGTCATCAAAAAAGCATGATTTATACATATTATTTTGTTTGTAAGTTTTATCACTATGTTTTCAAAATGTTATAAAAATTTTTTTTTCAATAAGAAAATTAAAAATGGTTGTACCCACATGCAGGCCTGGTCAAATTTATTACTCGTTGAACATAAAGGTTTATTACAAAATAAAATTATTTAATGGCTAACATAAAGTCATGTTACACTGAGATACATTCTGAATGATCAATTACTGACTGATGTGATCATTTTCAGCATTAAATATTAAATTACTAACACTGAAAATGATTATTATTAGTATTATCTAACATTGTACTTTGATCATTCATTCTACATAATCATTACAATGACTTATTATACCAATTTATATCTGCCTTTAAAGGAGACTGACTAAAATAAAAACCTTGGGAGGCAAGAGCACATAATAAATGATGAAAATATTTAACAAATGTATATTTTTCTCACCTCCATCAGAAGTATGCACAATGACTTTCTGTGTGAAACCCAGAGAAGCCATCTGTTTAAGCACAACACATTGCTAAAACAAAAATTAAAAGAAATAAATACACATACACCCATATATATATATATAAACTAAATAGTTTAAATTAGTTTTGCACATTAAAGGAGGAACTATCAAATGAGTAGAAAACTCATAGTTGCTTTATACTCATAAAATGTGTAAATTTTAATGAGTATTATACAAAATGTAATATAACAAAGCATTGTTACAAATTACAATAATTTTTTTTGTAAATTTCTTTGCTGACAAAAACAATAAACTAAAATGCAAAATTTAAAACAAAACCCACATATCAAATGTAAATATGCTACCTTTAACAACAGGCTGTTCAACTTAAATCACAATTCCTCCTGAATCCATCATTTTATGGGAACTAACATCATTTCTATCAATGTATATAAAAAATAATGTATAAAATCTTAATCTTAAATAAACTACACTGATGAATTTTAATTTTTTTTTACTTACAAAAAGTTTTCCTGGTGAAGAATTTAATACAGATCACAAAATGAAATTTTTAACTAAATTAAAGTTAATTTTTATAATTTTGTTTTATGGTTTTGCATAATAATTATGGTCTACATCATCTGTATCAGCATTTAGGTTTCAGAAGTTTATAATAATAATAATAATAAGTAGTTAAGCAGTGCAATTTTATCATTACCTAATTCATAATAATTACCTAATAATAACCTAATTCATATTAGGTAATTTCATTACCTAATTTTTTTCTATAAAATTATAGAAAAAATTACAGGAAACTTAAATTACAATGAGCTATGTTAAACCAACTAATATGTGAAAGTGAAAATAAAACCTATTTTAAAAAAGATGTACTTTGAGAAAACTATCATACTTCAGGGATGCATTCTACAAATCAGAAAATAAAAAATTTCATAAAAAAACAGAGTTGTGAAAATTTGTTGTTTACCATGTATGGCAGCAAAAAGATTTCCAATTTCGATTACATTTATAAACTAACACAAAAGCATTTCTACAAATTCCAATTAAGAAGGGGGAGTATTTTTTGTTTTAAGAGTAATTTGCCTTCAAATTGTATTTGCATTGCTGTTTGATTTTTTATAGTAATTACAACCGCTACATTTCCATCGGTAACTTATAATTTGTTTTTTTTTTAACTCTAGCAACAGTCAAAAAACATGTTTCATGTTTGGAATTTATAAACTTTTTAAATCACCATTAAAACAGAAATTAATTAAAACAGAGACCTTTAAAACAGAAATTTTAATCACTATTAAAACTGAATCTTTAACTGGAAATAAAACTAATATTCATCAACAAAATTATTCCCATGTCTCAATATATATAAAAAAAAAATTTATTACCATAAAACAGTACTTATAAGTTTACCAGCATTTAATAAATTACGGTAGCATGAGTGAATGTTTAGAAGCATATGTTAGGAAGTGAGTAAGGCAATTGGGAAAGACATAATCTAGAAAGCAGCGCACAGAACTACACCTAACATAGAGATCAACATCAGCTCCCTCTGCAGCTGCTATCAGATTCAAAGCACACTAGGTTTAGTGGTCATGGTAATACTACTGGAACAATGTATATAAACAGTTAACTGATAAGATTACAATCATAAATAAGAGTTCAAAAGCACAAATACACTTAATAGTACAGTAATAAGCTAAATTATTAAAAAAGAAACATTAGTAATATTTGGGTTAACATTATGTGTGAGAAAGACTGAAAAAAAATTTGATAAACTAAAGATATGGAAATGTACTTACTTTCTTTGTCTGTAGAAGTGAAACTTGAATAGATCCAGCAGAAAGAATAGCAATAAATATTGCATAAAAATAATATTCATCAAATATCCATAAAATAATGCTGAATAACTCAAATATATAAAAAGGATTGAGGACTTCATCTACTAGCAGCTGCCAATATGATTTTATATCAAATACAATATCATTATTTCCAAAAACTTTCAATCTGGAAAAGAGATCAAATGTGAACTTTAAATATACCACTAAATAATACAGCCGGCCTCCGTGGCGGAGTGGTAGCGTCTCTGCCTTTCATCCGGAGGTCCCGGGTTCGAATCCCGGTCAGGCATG
>JAAAKQ030263431.1:0-10727 GCA_010016005.3 Zanna intricata | reverse complement strand
AAACGACTGGCACTGGATAGGGAATCTTGGAGAGCTGCATCAAACCAGTCAAATGACTGAAGACAAAAAAAAAAATTCTTTCATTTACAATTTTCTGTAAAATTTACTTAATCTGTACTTATAACCTAGTTACAGATGTTAGGTAATTTTGTACACAAAATACAGAGGTTAAGTCAATTTTTATTGTATTGTATTTATTTCTAGTGTGCCAGCAGTTGTGTGGGATTAAGTGAGCGCTAAGTGTATGTGCTTATCTGGTTGTTACTTCTAGTTCAGTATGGTGTCAACTCAGGGTGAGATTAGAGTTGGTCCATCACATCAGGTAAGCAATAGTATACTGTTATCGTTTACAATATCTTAGTGTTAATGTTTATTTAATGTTATGATTTTTTTATTTATTTATAATAATATTTTTATTAATTTTTTTAACCTCCGGAACCACCATTACGGTGGTATGTCTTCAGAGGATGAGATAAATGAATTGTGGCGTGTGTGAAAAATGTGATGCCTGACTGGGATAATTGCTTTTGTTGACTGATTATAAAATAATAGTGAAATAATTTGCTAAAGATGAAAACTTTTGTTTTTTTTTGTTAAATTTTTTTTATTGTCAGTCATTTAACTGTTTGAAGATATTTAATTCCTTCTTTTATTTGATAATTTTCAAATTTGTTGATCTGTAAAGAAGACTGTGAAAACCCTCTTATATATATTTAAATTATCTGTTTTCAAATCTAAGAAGATTTATTTCCGTAAGGTAATTTTTGAGGAATTATATATGGCTTCTTTATCAGTGGAGTTAAAGAGTTCTGATTTTCCTACTGTTAGTTTTCAGATGCAATTTAAAGAGCTACACATTACATAGACATTAAGAATTCCATTTTAATTCCTAGATCAGTTTAATATGCCTGACTTCCTTTTTGCATGGAAGATCTCTTGGTTTGTGGTGATCAGTTTTTGATTTCTTCATATTATGAAGAACTTGGCACAATACTAGTTTTGTGCCATGTTCTGTTGCCTTACATTTAATTTTTTTGTATCCTCCTATCTGTCATGTTTAATTACTACTTTTCAATTTTTTTTGTTTTTAATTTTCAACCAAATAAACTAATAAATCCATATTATTCAGAATTTGTTGTAAGTCACTTTTGGTTTTATTTAAAAAGTCTCATTCATTCTTGTATTATTTTGTTAGCTTTTTCAGTATTATTTCTCGTTAAAAGTGAAGTAATTTTGATATTAACTCGTGTAAACATTGCCTTAAACTATAATTCTTAAAAAGTCTTCCCTCAGATCATCATCGGTTTCATTTACCTCCTCAATAGTTCATTAAGCAATTTTTCCATTTGGACTGTCTTGCCACATGTTAGCATTTTCTTTAAAAACAGCTGTTTTCTGTTTATATTCCTGATGGTAATATTCATATAATTTGGTTTCTTTTCCTAAAAGCTTTGCCTTTATATTTAACAACTTTACAATAAATATTTTCTTCTCTGCGTCACTTTTCTGCCAAACTTCATTTGTTTTTTCAGTTATTTCTTAAGACTGATTAATTTATTTATTAATTGAATTTTTATACCATCCTTGCTTTGATATGATTTTAATTTAATATGTAATTTTCTAATATTATTAGTGTTGTAATTATTATTAGTTATTAGTAGTATATTATTATTAGTTTCTCGGCCAAGGTTTTTTTTTATCATATTACTTTTACACTACCTCCATACTTTAATTTTACTTTTTTTTAAATGTATTTAATTTTCTGTAACAGTTACTTTAGGAGTAATTTTTAGGTTGCTCCTAGATTTTTGAAATTTTACTTGACGTCATTCTTTAATTTGTCATAACTTATTTCCTTGTTCCAAATATATTCTTTAATCTTAAAATGAGAGCTTTCCTCTTTATTACTTTTAGTTGTGTTATAGTAAACCTTTAGCTGTGTAAAAGAGTAATTCCAACTTTTACTGGCCTTTCCACTTTGAATTCACTTTTTTTTTACTATTATTTTTTATGTAAGATTAATAATAGATTTTTGCAACACTACATTGACTCACAATTGTAGTTAGCTTAATCACAATTAGATAGTTTCTTCTTCCAATCTTGGGCCATTTAGTCCTGAGACTGATTAGAAAGTATTTTTTTATCTGTTCAAATATTTGAGTATACTTGAGAATTTTTCTCTGTACTTTTGAATGGATTTGAATACTAGTTTGTGGATACCGGTGTTCTTTGGTGTTGGATTTCAATTAATCACACTTTTCTAAACACACTTTTCTGAAGGCTAAACAGAAAAAAAAACCTCAAACTGTAATAAAGTGCTTTATCAGTGCATGTGTTTTCGGGTGGATTATACAAATTTTCCATGTTGTCATGAAAATGTTGTGATCAATTTTATAGAGTGGATTTTCAGAACAATATTCATTATATTGAAGATGACAACTAGATAGAAACATTGTCTAATTGATTGGATGAAGTCCAGACTTCCAGTTTGGAAAAAAGTCAAATTTTACTTTATTAAGCTAATAAAAGTTTTTCACAGTTAATTCTTTTAATCATTTATATTTATCATGGTTCAGTACCTTGAAGAAATAATTTTTCAGCAAATATATTTGTCTGAAGAATAATAAATTAAAAAAATTATGAGAAAATCAAATTAAAAAATCGATGGTGGCATTATTTTCAGAGCTTCCTGTGCAGCAAGCAAAAAATTGTAATTCTAAGAGAGAAGTTTCTGAGAAAGAGAAGGAATAGGTTAACCATCAAGTGCTGAAATGCGTGTAATAAATTCTCCATATTATTTTCACAAACAGTACAGAGTACTTGTCTTGTTCATAGACGTATGTGGTGCTGTTCACTGTTACTCTCTCTTGAAACACTGCCTTTTCAACTTCGTCCATCTCCTTCTCACCTTTTATGTCTGAAGTTTTATAATATAGAATAAACACTGACAAGTTACGTTCATGAAAAAGTAATGGAAGGCTGAATCTTGATTTTCTTCGTAGATGGGCCTTAAGTAGAATAAAGAGTTATAAAAGAACTTTTTGGAAAAAAGTTTACAAAAATAATACTTTATTACAATAATTTCAGGTACAATATGGTAATAAAAGCAACTTTGGTATAAAACTGCAGTAGGACTAAATGCTGTAATGAAAGAAGCCAGCCACCCTTTATTAAGATAAAATGTTATTAGCAAAAATAACCCTTAGGCAGTAAAACAATAAAATCTAGGAGATAAATAAAAAGAAATGTGATATTCTTATAATGACAGTGAACAGAAAATGCTTCTTGAAAAAATATAAAAGAAAGATAATAATAAATAACGAAAAAAGTGCAAAGCTGCCTGTAGTGTATGTTTATTAAAGTGACCAGGTGTTAGGAAAGAGATGTAGGTATGTATTATTTATTTCAGGTGTTAGGAAAGCAGATATAGGTATGCATTATTATATTTGCATAAATATAAGAGAAAAATGAAAGTTTCTTTTGTAAATTAATAAGTATATTAATTTAAAAAAAAAAAAACTGTATTAGGCAGTGGGCTATTTCACACGAAGTTATATGTTGGTTTATTTGTAAGGCAAGACTTCCTGATTATCGTCCTGGACAGTCAGTCTCATCCCTGGAAGTAGACCCAGAACTGAACAAGGAGCGTGAGGAGATCAGGTGGTTACCTGCTATGGCATTAGATGGTGATCTGCTGATGTACCTAAGGGCTGCTAGATCGATGGCAGCATTTGCGGGAATGTGTGATGGTGGATCTGCTGATGATGGTTGTGTTGCTGCTTCTCGTGATGACACAACAATCAATGCTCTTGATGTGGTTAGTAAATTAAAGCCTTTAATTATTTTTAATCTGAGTTATTAGTAGTACTAGATTACCATAGGTATTGTTTATAACAGATTTTTAAAAATGTAGTAATATTGGATATTATTCCATGCAAGTGTGTTTTAAGTATGATAATTTAAATAATACTCTCAGTTAAAACATTTGTGAATATTTAAAAAGATAATTTCTTTTTTTCATAAATATTATATTTTTTTAGTCTATGTTCCTTTGCAATTCTGTTCCTCTTTGTTTTTTTAATGGAATTCATAAAAAATTTCTTGCTTTGAAGTTTTGAAACTGTTGGAATAAATGATGCCTGCTGTTATGATTTATAAACACAAGTCAAGTATGATGATGCTGAAGGATGGCTACTTCAGGAGCACCTTCAATACAATTGAAATAGAAATCTGAAAAAAGATCTACTTTCCTCAATTAGTATATGTATAAAAAGAGCTATTATGTATATTATTATTAAACAATAACAAAAAAAAAATTCTTTTTTTCTTTTTGTAAAGATAAAATTGATTTCAATTCTTATATATTTAATTAATTATTTTATGGTGAGAAGTGAGATCAGTTTGAAGCATACTTTATTTCTTAATAGGGGGGGGGGGAAACATGTATGAAAATCATCAGCTACTTCTATAATTGTATAATTAACTAAATTGTTTATAAACTACTTTTCTATGAAAGACTGGAAAGTAATTTAAAATGAACATTTTCTCAGTATTCCAATATGAGTTATGCAAAACTTAGTCCGTAACTATTTTGATTGCTGATTTATTGAACTCTAATCGGCAGGAATCTAAGTATAGCAATCTAATGTGTAATTTATCCTAGACCAAATGACTTATAGATTATTATAAACTAGACTCTTTATTATAAATCATTTTTTAAATAGGGTAAACCCCTCTTCCCACTCAGTAATTTATGTTTTTCAAGTATATTTGTCAAAGTATACTATTTTAATCTTTGACATATTCTTTCTGAATAAACTGAATTAGTATTACACTTTAATATCGACAAAGATTGCATGAATTATATTGGAACTTCTACTTAAACTATGATATTAACTGAAAAGGATTATCTGTTTAAAGCATAAAATTTAATGGAGCAAGACGTAAGTTTTGGTTCTCAACTTTTTTATAGGAATTCATGAATAACTGAATTACATAGTACTAGCTCCCCATCGCAGCTTTGCCTGTGCTATATGGTTCTTGCATTTTGCTGTAGTGATTAATTTTTTTACTTTGTTCTTTGTACAAGTACAAGTTCTTTGTACTTTGTTCTTTGTACAAGTAACCTGAGATAGGTGCAGTCATACATTCAATTATGATGGCATTGGCTGTGTTGGTTAAGCATTAGTGCCATATACCTTCCACCCGCTATAAACAGAATCAAAAAAACACTCAAATGGTTTTTAAATATTTGTCTGAAGAGTATTTGCAAGCCTGGATGTACTAAATATCTAGTTTTCTGTAGTTGGGATTAGGAAAATTTACGATTATTGTTAAGAACCTGTTTGTTAACCCATTGTTACCTTTCTTCAATCCCTTTCAAGATTGAATTTCAAAAACTTAGAAATTGGCTTACTGATATGAAGATTACACTCACCAAAAATCAGGTTGATTTCTTCATTTGTTACCAAGAAATTAAAAAAAAAAAAAAAAACTGGTTTAAAAAATCAATGTAATTTACCCATTTTCTAACAATATCAAATTGATAGAACTTCTAGGTATGTGATATATTTTTTGTAGTGTTTTGATCTTCTGGTAGTAGAATGTATTGACATTCTGAATTACCAATTCTGAAAAGTCTAGAGTTGGAAAACCTGCATTAAGAGAATTCAAAAATTCTGGAGGATAGTGGATTGCATCTTCAGTATTGATTACAGAATCTACAGATCAGTATTTCTTGCTTTGCCCTTCAACTTTCTCTAAAATCATATTAATTTCAAATTCAGAAATATTTTGAGGATTTATAATAGACTTTTTGCAAAGCCATTCATACAGTTTTTGTAAAAACTTACTAATTTCTGTATAAATATTGGAAATGAGATTATTCATTTTATGCCCAATGCTACCAATGTTTTCATTGAGAGAAATATAACCATCATTATGAGGAAGAGTCTCATTTTCAATGTTTAGTAGTTGTAAGGGAAAGTTAGCATTGCCATCCCAAGATAAACTCTCATATTAGTTCTTAAGTTAATTATGAAGAGAAATTTCCATAAGGGTGATGAGTTAAGGCATGCCTGAACAACATCAGTCCTAGTTCTTCTTGGAATGACAATGTTTCCTGAAAGTCTCTAGCAAACATGAAAGTTATACCACCCATTAATTTACTGCATGATCTTTGCAAAAGTGATATTACTTTGGTTTGGATGAATTGTACATACTCTACCCAGAGCAGCATCCTTTTTTATTGTAGGAAATCCTTTGATGTCATTGCCGGGCTGCCTTCTGTTAAATTTGTTATTATTATTATAGGTATAGCACCTAGGAACTTCAGGATAACAGTGTCAAAGTCATCAAACTGACAAAGCTCAATAAGAGTGGTCGTCTGTGGACTTTAAAGAACTTGCAGATTTTGTTCAGTGAAATAAATATGTTGATTTCTAAGTGAACAATAGTGGGGTAATGTAAATGTATTGAAAAGTTAAAAAATTGTTTACCATTAATGTACTGATTCAATTTATTTCTTTATTTTCAACTGAAAAGGTTGCTTGATTTGAACCTTTGGTAACATGTTTATAGATGTCGAATCACTTGTAAGGAGTTGCAAAATTCAACATTATGTGGGCATTAAAGCAATGTGACAAAGTGGGATGATCCATTTATTATCAATATCAGTTATGTTTCCTTGCATGTTTAAAGTTGTCATATGACCTCCATCCTCTGGACTTTTGTAATATGTTGGGTACCCATCATCTTTGCGATTTGAGTGTTGCAAATGTACATTCAAGGATACTTTTATGAACATTTGCCGTTTATCATGCATGGTGATGACCTGTTTGTCACCACATGGTCCGTGACATTTTTACAAACAGTGTCATATAATAATGGGTCAGGATCTTTTATCAGGGAGTTCAGGAGATATGATAAGATAATTTTGTCAGATTGTATTGTAATTACTAACTATATCAATGAGGTAAGTCGCCTTGCTTTTGCCAATTGACACTTAGTGTGTAGTAGTTGACTGAACCAAATATGTCTTTTTGTTTAATGTCTAGTAGTTTTTCATTTTCAAATGGAATACTCTGGGTATAATATTGTGCCTATCATTATATTTTTGACCAGTAAATAACTTATGTTTTATTTCTGGCCATTCAAAATTACACATAAAAGGAATAAATAAATCTAGACATCCATGTTTATGCACATATGACAAAGCATCTTGAGATTTCTCATACCCATACTGTGGTGAATCAGTAAAAGTGAAAGAAATATGACATTGACCCATGTTGTTAGCATTAACATTGGTATCTTGTTGCACGCTAGATGAATGTAATCATCAGCACGTAATTTTTTTTTTGTTAGTATGAATAAAGTCTAATCTTTCAGTTGTCATTTTGGTCATCATGTCAGCACAATATTGATTAAAATAAGTTTCTGTAATCAAGTAAGAAATTGTCAATATTATCTCGAACCATAAGTTGATTAGCATTATATTGGATGCAGGAAACTGGGTTTATTTTGTTCATTATTATTTAGCGGAACAGTTAGATAGTAATAACAATCTTCACCTATCAAAAACATAAGGAAATATTGTAAAGAATCATAAGAGTGATGAAGCTCAATACACATGTTGCATTTGACCATCATGACGACAAGATTATATCTCAAGGTCCAAGCATATCATTTGTACTTTCAGTGTAAAATTGCTGATCAGGATAAGACGTGGGTTCCTAATTTAGTATGCTCTAATTGTTCTTATATTTAAGAAGATTGCTGAAAGGTTCACGGAAGGCTCTGCCATTTGGTGTACCTATGGTTTGGCTTGAACCAAAGGATCATGTAACTGATAGTTACTTTAGTTTAACAAGTGTGTACGGAATTTCTAAGAAATCTAAATTTACTGTAAAATATCCCTCATTGTAATCTGCAATGTGGCCTGACCCTCACAGTGAAATTATTCCAGTTCCTGAGCCACCTGTGAATGTATGTTTGCAAAAGTAGTGTTGAAGAATCAGACAGTACTGAAGAAGACTATGATTTTTATTTTGAATTATCCTTCAATAAGCCACATCATATATCACAAGATGAATTAAATGACTTGGTTAGGGATTTAAATGTATTAAAAACTCGGCTGAAATGTTAAGATTAAGACTGTAAGGTTGAAATTTACTTAAAAAAAATACAAAAATTTTGGGGATTCAAAGCCAACAAAAAGAACTTTCTCACTACTTTATTAAAGTAATTTACTTGCACAAATAATTTGGTTTATTGTACAAATATTGATGAGCTTATATTGCACTTAAGGCAAGTTGTAATCCTGAGGACTGACTCCTATTCATAGATTTGTCAAAGTTTAGTTTAAAAGTGGTTCTACTACCCAACGGTAATAAGTATCCTTGATACTGATCGCTTATGTTATTAATTTGAAAGAGACATACGATGTGATGAAAGATATTCTTGAAAAAATAAATTATAAAAAACATAGCTGGAACATGTGTGGTTCATATATGATTTAAAAGTTATAGCTATTTTGTTAGGCATGCAGTTAGGCTACACTAAGTACATATGATTTCTTTGCAAATGGGACAGCCGAGCTAGGGATAAACATTATGTTACCTGTTACCAAAGAGTGGAAAAAACAAGACTACTTGATTCCAAATGGGAAAAATATTATTCATGAATCCATAGTTGAATCCAAAAAATATTTTTACCCCCTTTCCATATCAAGGTAGGACTAATGAAAAATTTTGTAAAAGTAATGAAGGATAGTTACGGATTTTTGTACATCAGACAGAAATTTCCGAATGTAAGTGAAGGAAAAATTAAAGGTGTATTTGTTGTCCTCAAGCTAATAGAGTTGGTCAAAGGTGATGTATTTATCTCGGTGTTAAATAATGTAGAAAGTGTAGCTTGGACTTCATTTAAAGTGACTGCAAAACAGTGGTTGCATATTTTAATCATTCCACCAATTTGTAAATATTTACTATTAGTTTAATCCAAATGAGGATCATATTCAAAAGCAGATCCAAGCTTTAAAGTGGCTTTCCTTTATTGTATATCATTGTGAAATAAATCCTCATTCTCTTCCATAGTCCCATGTAAACACAATGTAAATATTTGTCTCGCATCTGTAGATTTTCTATTAATATTATGTCTTTCCATTTTCGTATGATATTAGAAAGAGAACTCAACAAATACCGCTAAAATAGATATAAAGAATTTGAGTAATCAAATATTTGTCGCTGAATAAATACCGTCAAAATATTTTTCTATAAAATTGATAATGGTTTGTTTGTCATATGTGCTCACATTTTTATTTTAGCTGCTATTGGTGTAGAGTGGACCAATGGTGGCTGCACATAGCTCCCTCCACGCTAAAAGCAAAGCATTATTTTTTGATTTCCCGCTTGAAGCAGTCCATTGTGAATTAATTTACAGATTATTTAATTTAATTTGTAAGTGTATATTATTTTTATTTACTTATTATTATTATTTATTAATTTTATTTATTTAATTGTATTAATAAATAAAAGGGATTATTTAGTGTGAGAGAGCCGTTGCATTAGGCTCCATCCACGACTCCTGCTAGAAGCAATCCGTGTCAACTAATTTACAGATTATTTTTTATTTAATTTCTATTTGTAGATTATTTTTATTTCTGTTTTATACATCTATTTACTTATTATTTATTAATTTCATTGATTTAATTTTATAAATTTCAATAATCAAATATACATCGCTCAACGAATACCACCAAAGTAGGTAGAGAAGTAAATAATAATTAGAATAATCAAATATTTATCGCCTATTTCTGAACCAATATATGATTACCTGAGAAATCAAATAGAAATGCATTAACCTAACTACTATTCATATATCAAGAAACGAATTAATAATGTATGATACTCAATAACTTAACAATTATTGGCAGCTTATGCTCTTGTGTTTAAGTAGACTGAATTTAGTGCAACCCTATCTGCCAACTAGAACTGGGCCAATGTACTATGTAAAACATTGTCGCCTGAGTGCAAAATATCTGTTGCCTAGTGGAGAGTCAACATATTATGTAAGGAAACAGTAAAGCATTATTTTTTTAGCATTTTTTTTATTGTTGTTTCCAGATTTTTTGAGTTGAAATATATCTACAGACTTTCTCAGTTATGCCAAGAAACAAAGGTAAAAATTTGGTTTTGATCAGTTTTTTTTATCCAGAAAAATACCCTTTCTCTTGAATAGTTGACATTCCTCTAAAAAGGCAAATAGGTTGATGGTAGCAGAATTTATGTTAATTAGGAGTTATATCACGAGCAAAATGATTGACTTAAGCTGAAAATATGTATGTAAAAAGTGAAGATCTTTAAAAAGATCTTAAGTTTTAAAAATTAAAATCCTTTATTTAAAATTAAGCTGTTTATTATTTCACATGAGAATAGATATCTAATTTAAAAAAGATAAACAATTTTTAAGGATTAAAAAACTTCTAATCTTTTTTTTTAAGGAAAAAACTTTTGCAAATCAGCCTTCTAGTTTGTTATTGCCTAGCCCACCGGGCTGGTCTAGTGGTTAACGCGACATTGCAAATCAGCTGGTTTCAAAGTCCGAGAGTTCTAAGGTTCAAATCGTAGTAAAGATAGTGATTTTTATACGGATTTTGAATACTAGATCGTGGATACCGGTGTTCTTTGGTGGTTGGGTTTCAATTAACCACACTTATCAGGAGTGGTCGA